>VYZP01038532.1:506-84558 GCA_013400635.1 Hypocryptadius cinnamomeus | reverse complement strand
CAAGGCTGCAGATCAAACCCTCCTGTATCTGTATAAGTTTCTGTCTTTCCACTCCCCACAGTCTCTCATCATGTCACACACACACTGTCCTCAGTCCCCAACACTTCAGGACAAAACAGTGCATGAGGCTGAAGGAATAAAAGCAGAGCGGCCTCTTGAAGCTGCAGGAGCTGCCTGCTCTTAAATCCTGACACTTCTTGAGACATGAAAAGCTGTGGAGGGGGAAAAAGCTTTTTCTCCTCAGGAAGGTAGCAAGGAGAGTAATTCCCTGGGAATTTCCTGGCCACAGGCAGCCTACAGCTGTGGGAATAGGCTTTGAAATGGGTAGGGTGGGGTGCAGGAGGCAGTGAGGGAGAGAAATGGAGAATACTGTACACAGGTAATCCCCTGGAGAGGGAAGGGAAAGGGTCAGGCACAGTGAGCCCAGACTCTGGGATGCAAAAGCCTCCAGGATTTGCCTCCACAGGGGTGCCTTTTGGCACCTGGTGGCTGCTGGGTTGGACTGGGAGCACAGCTCAGAGTGAATGGCAGTGACATTGGGACTCCAGGAACGCCACCCTCCCCATGTGAAGACATTCAGATCCTCACCAGCACATCTTTTAATACTAATAATATTAATACAACTGCTAATAATAATTATTGTTATTATTATTATAATTATCAAAATTGTTTTAGCAATAATAATTTTCATTATGATACCTATAGTGACAGGACAAGGGGGAATGGCCTTAAAATGAAGGAGGGGAGGTTTAAATTAGAGATTAGGAAGAAATTCTTCCCTGTGAGGCCCTGGCACAGGTTGCCCTGAGAGGTTGTGGACTCCCCACCCCTGGAATTTTTCAAGGCCAGTTTGGACAGGGTTTGGAGCGACCTGGGCTGATTGAAGGTGTCCCTGCAGGGGCTGGAATGAGATGAGCTTCAAGGTCCCTTCCAACCCAACCCATTCTGGGATTCTAGGATTATCCTTTAGCGTGATTATCCCAATTTGATGCCCAACACCACCTCACCCTGCCCACCCTGCTGCAGTTTCTGAACCCCCTCCCTGCCAAGACAACAATTCCCTGACTGCAGTTGTGCTGGATTTCTCTGCAGCACTGGAAGCCTGTGTGTGAGAGCTCAGCATGACCTGCAAGGGCTGTGCTTTCCACAGAGCTCTAAGCAAAGAGAAAGTGCTTCCAACGGGTTCAGGAGACAACTCCCTGTCTTGGGTTGGAAGATGTGTCCAGGGCTGTGTGTTCAGTTTCCCTCTGTCAGAGCTGGGGCAGTTCTCTGCTGTTCTTTGGGCAGTTTTCTTTATCTCTCCCACAGCCAATCCTCCCTCCAGGAGATCTCTGCTGTCCATGGCCAGTGAGTGTCCCTGCATGGCTGAGAAAATTCCATCATCCCATGGGGAGATGCTCCGCCCAGGGGAGGAGCCAAGCATTCCTACCTGGATACAATCTGCCCCTGGAACACCCCAGCAGCCTTTGCCCACTGCATTCCCAGAGGAGCAGCTTTCTTCTGCCCTGCATTCCCAGAGGAAGAGCAGGCCCATCTCCAGCAGCCCTGGAGCTTCAGAGGAAAACTCCCCCCTTGTCCAGGATCCCTGCTCCAGCAGAACCACAGCTGGCACTGCAGGAGGGCTGAGCCCCCATGGAATGGGACTGGGCCACCACCCTGACCCACAGGGGGTCAGGGCCTGTGCTGACTCTGGCAGTGTTTGTTTGTCTTACTGCATTTTTATTTTATTTTAATTTTTTTCCCTAATAAAGAACTGTAATTCCTATTCCCATATCTTTGCCTGAGAGCCTTTTAATTTCAAAATTATACCAATTCAGAGGGAGGGGTTTTACATTTTCCATTTCAGTGGAGGCTCCTGCCTTCCTTAGCAGACACCTGGCTTTTCAAATCAGGACACTCACCATCTCCAAACCCGGCAGAATCCCAGGGAAACCTGGCCATGGTTTGGAGCTGCAGTGCAGGCACCTGGGAAGGGCTGCGGGGAGGAAAAGAGCCCTGGGAAAAAAAATGAAAATCTGAGAAATTCACTGAGCTTGGCTTGGTATGTGGCTGTGCATCAGAGCTGAGTAAATGAAGATCTCAGAAAAAGCTTGGTTTGGCTCAAGCCAGAACAAACTTTTTCCAAAAATGAATAAAGAAACTGAAAACCAGATCCCCAAATAGCTTCAGTCCTTTTCCTGCTGTTTCCAAAACTCCACTTCTTCTGGTGAATTAACTTTTTGGACCTCCTACAATGAAACAGCCACTTCTGAATACAAACAGAGCAACCCAGAGCACGTTCAAATAAACACTCTCCTTGTGTATATTTGTATCTTTCATCATGTACTAAGTTTTGTGTAGGACTTATTTGTATTTGTAAACTTTGAGATAAAGGTACTCTGAGAGTTTACTTCTATGTAACATCACACATCCAAATAAACTGCAGCACGAATCCCATCCAGGTTTACCTTTCCCCCTAATTTCATACTTCAACTTCCTCCTGCCCTACACCAACAACAACAAAGCCAATGAGGAAAATTGAACACAAACAACCTTGTTCACTCAATTCCAGGCTGCCAAAAGCTCAAGGATTCAACCTACAAATCCAGCCAGAAGATTCCAAAAATGGTTGTGGGATTGGCAGCAGCAAGAGATTAATCACTTTTAATGATACTTAACATTCCCACCTCTAATTAATTTAGGTCTTCACGAACCATTTGATTTCAAAATGGGTGAAGAAAGCTGGCAGCAAAATGCACCACAAAAATGGGACTGCTGGGATCAGCGTAACCCTGAGCGTGACCCCTGATTCCTCACGTTCAAAACATGCAGGCAGACTGATGGAATGTGGTTTTGAGATGGAAAAAAATCCCAAAAAATCACCAAATGGAGATGAGAGAAGGCAAAGTGTGTCCGTTTCTCTCCACACCATAACAGTCAGGATGACACGCACTAGGGTCTCCAAATTTTTCAGTCCATCATCCCCTGAAAACACAGACATGACCAAAAGCATCCCTGAAGTTGTATCCAGTTATCATTTTAACCTCTCAGCAACAAAATAGAGAACTTGGATTTTTTGTCTGAGAACTGGCCCAAAACACAAAACACGTGCAGAACAATTTTTCACCGCAGAGGATGTGATTTCCATTATTACCACCCCACCCAGGCTCCTACCAGATGGTTTTTCAGGAAAAACTCATGGGGTGCAGGCAATGACAGCCCTCCTGAGCAAAAGGGATGCTGAATCTCCGCCTGCAATGCACTCCCTTTCTGTTCAATAATGGAACAAGCAAAAAGAAGACAGGGAAAAACAATAACCACATTCCTTCAAAAAACTCCTCAAATTGTATGTCCAGAAAATCAGTTTTGTGGGCTTATTTTATCAAAACCATCCAACTTCCTATGTCAATAATGGGCCATTATCCATTGCATGAGATTTCTGTCTTGTAACTTGATGTCTTGCCTGTGTTTCTTTGCACTGCAACGAAAACATGTCTTGTCTGTAAAAAACCACTGAGATAATCTGAATTTTCCAGTTGTTGGCAGCTCAGAGATTGGTGATTGATTGATTTCTTCACAATTGCTTGTTGACTGGTTAAAGAAAACATCCCTGCCCTCAGCTACCTCTTCTCTCCAGCAAAGTGAACCCCCAGTGACACCCTCATGTTCCACATCCCAGACAAGTCTCCATGAATTGCAGCAGAAGCCACGGGCACAGAAACCCACCCAGCCCTCCACACCTGCAGATATTTCAGAAAACTGTCAGCAAGGAATAAAACCAGGGACTTATCACATTCCCTGAGTGGTTTGCAAACACATCAAGCTAGGCTGGATCCAGGGTCTGACCCTGTCTCAAGAGAGCACTTCCTTCCTCTTGGATACACAAATCAAGATTTCCCACAAATCAGGGTTACAGGGATGCAGGACTGCACAAGGAGAGGGTACACAAGCCCTGCTGTGTCCCTGCTCTGGGATTGACTTCCTGACCACTTCACCTCAGAGATGCAGCTCTGCAATAGTTGAGTTCCACTGGTTTGCAGTGGTTTTATTAATTTAATCTAATTGATTAATTAATTAAATATGTTTTATTAATTGCACTGGAATTAATTTATATATTTAATTAATTTAATTCATTAATGAATGAAACAGGTTTTTATTAACTGCACTGAAAGTATTGCTGCTGCTTTTCCTGGTGATCCCCTGGTGTCTGATACTGCACTTCTCCTCTCAGGCTACTTGATCCTCCTCCCATCTCATCCCCCTGGTGCCTTTCCTGCTTTCCCTGCTGATTGTGGTCCCTCCCATGGCCTTTGCAATCCTTTACCTCTGGGTATCAGCAGTGCAGAGACTTCCTCTGACTTTCAACCAAAGTCAAAATTATCCTTGTCCAGCTGGGTCTGCCATTGGTTTTCTTTACCTCCCATCCTTGTCCTGCTGGGTAGGGATAAGGCAGATGCTTTGCTCTAGGGCTGCACTTGGGTTTCAACTCCTCTCCTTTCCTTAGGAAGCATCAAAACAGATCCAGACTATAAATTTTTCCTGATTTCTTTTTGAATTTGAAAGAAGGTGAAATTACCCCGCCTAGAATCTCAGTTTTTCTGCCTCAGTTTACAGTTTTCAGGAGAATTAAGGGCCCTTGTGTTTATTTCACAGCTCTCCAGATGCACTTCCAGTGCTACATTAAGTAGAAACAGATGAACTGAATCCATTAACCTCTTTGGGACACTGTCTCCAAACATGTTGGAAGTCAGTATCCTTGGAGAAGCTCTGATTCCCTGAAAGGTGAGGTTATTCCTAACAAATCTCTCCAGAGGAGTTAGAAGAGGGAGGTGAAATTTTTGCACGAGCAACTGAAAATCCTGGAGATGGTTTTTGGCTGCGCCATGCTAATAAATAAGGACTAATTTCTGAGAGCATAACTCATGCTGGTGGGAGATAAGAAAGGAATGCAAGTTCCCTCTGAGAGCAGCCTAGGAGAGAGTTATCCTCCAGGATCAGAGCAGGAATGGAGTCAACAGCAGAGGCAGTGGCCAATAGTAAATCCAGCCCTGCAGAGCAGACCCCGAATTGTGGATTCCCACCCGTCAGGCAGCAGGGGAGCAGGAGAACTGCCAGACTCTCCTCACAGAGCAAGAGTTTGGTGTTTGCAACACAAACATCACTTAAACAACAGGGCATTTATCTCAGATTTGAGGGGAATCTGTTCCTCCAAGGGGAGACAGCAGCAGACAGCAGCAGTCCTCCCAGTAGAGGTGTCTGTGGCACTCCTGTTCAGGGAATCCTCACGGAGGACGGAGTCAGGTCCAAGTGGTTTCAAGCTGGAGCAACACTTCTCCACACTCAAGAGAAGCAAACTAGCTCCCTCTGTTCCTGCTCTGCCTGCTCATTTCCCAAGGGATGGAGGTTCAGCCAGCACCTTGGGAACTCACAGAATCACAGAATCACCAGGCTGGAAGAGACCTCCAAGATCATCGAGTCCAACCCAGCCCCAACACCTCAGCTAAACCCTGGCACCCAGTGCCACATCCAGGCTTTGTTAAACACACCCAGGGATGGTGACTCCAGCCTAGGCAGGCTATTCCAGAACTTTATCACCTTTTCTGTGAAAAACTTCTTCCTGATATCCAACCTGTATTTCCCTTGGTGCAGCTGGAGGCTGTGTGCTCTGGTTCTGTCAGTTCCTGGAGAAAGAGCCCAGCCCCAGCTGAGCACAGGCACCTTTCAGGAGCTGTGCAGAGTGATGAGGGCACCCCTGAGTCTCCTTTTCTCCAGGCTGAGCACCCCCAGCTCCCTCAGTGGTTCCTCACAGGGTTTGTGTTCCCAGCCCCTCTCCAGCCTGGTGAGACAGGTCACCTCCATCATCCTATGGATTTAAAATCCCCACCCCTGAACATGCAGTTGTTTAGAAGCCCTAGATAATGTGCATTAACCTTCTTGCCCTGTCCTTCATGCTCTGGCTGCCTAAATTTTTTTCTCTTTCACCACAGGAAGTTTTTCACTACAACTTCACAGAACCATAAAGTCATGGAGTGGTTTGGGTTGGAAGGGACCCTCCTGCCATGGGCAGTTTTTCCCACCTCCTTCAGCTGCAACAAGCTGATGTCCCACACATGGCTAAATTCTATCCTGACATATCCATGTGCCCAGGATTAATCCTGTAAGGAGTAATTAATATTTAGTTGGGAATTCTGACCTAAATTCTAGAAGTCTAGCCTAAAACTTGGGAAATGCTTGGTGTCTATCCTGACCCTTCCAAATCTGAGTTTTAAAGGTTTCCTAATCCTGGGTACACAGTCCAAGGGCTGCCAAATCCACAGGTACAACAAAAGCCATTCTGCAGAGTATTTCCCATTCCTTGTGCTTTTCACAGAACTCCAGTTTCTGGTCTCTGGGGGCTGTGTACACATCTCCCACTTCATCTGTTCCATTTTTCTGGCAGCCAGGCCTTGCTGTAGCACCTTCCACTGTCCCAGGTTCTTCCAAGCCCCATCCAACCTGGGCTTGGACACTTCCAGGGATGGGGGCAGCCACAGCTGCTCTCAGCACCCTGGGCCTCTCCACCCTCACAAAGAAGAATTTGTTCCTAAAATTTATTTCTTCTTTGTGGCATGACATGGAAGATGTTTGATCCTTCTTCTAGGACTGTGCCCAGCACCCACCAGGGGCTGTTGACACAGGACACTCAGGAAGAGTCTTTGTGGACAGTACTGGTTTAATGTGTGGTGTTGTGTTCATGTCTGCATTCCTTTTGGGAAGCCTGGGGTCTGACATTCCTCCTGTCTGCTCTGACCCCCTTGGATTAGCACCTTCCAAAACATCTTCCTGAAAGTTCTGGCATGGGCAGGACAGGATCTTTTATTCTTAACAGTGTCAGAGAGAGCAGAACATGTGAGGACAGTGCCAGTGGAGCACTGCATCTTGTGCTGGGCTCCCTCCCCAGCCAGGTCTCTCTGAAGGGGGCAGGACCAAAGCCAGAGAGTTCAGAAATCCCAATTTTCAATGGAACAGCTGCCTATCAGGGATGAGAGCAGAAAGAGCTGCTCCAGAGGACTCCCAGCTGTCACCCTGATTTTTTAAGATTTTTTAAGCCTTCTGATGTTTACATTCTTGTAAGGAACTTTCTTACACATTTTCTGTAAATAACTTATTGTCTTGTATTCTTTTATGGAGGAGGAGAAATGTGATGCACTGTTGGTTTGTCCAGTGTCATTGGAGAGGTGGCACTTTCACCCTCCAATCCACTGTCACTTTTGGAAATCTATAAATGTTGGAATCAGAAAATAAACTGCCCTTTTTACCTTGAAAACAGCAGCATGTTCACATCGTGGTTTTTTGTGTCTTATAGTGACACCCAGCCGTGCTGGGGGCTGAGTTTTCTCCTGCTCACTTGACCTGTCTGTACTGGGGCAGAGGGAAAGGGACACCACATTCCTCTGAAAGCAGGAGCTGAAGCCCAGTTCTTCCTCATGGATCAAACTGTTCCTGGAGAACTCATTGCACCTGCTCTGTGTTTGTAGATGAGGAAGAGTGAAGGGAATGGAACTGTGGAGAAAATGGGGTGGGAAGACCATCAGCTATGCAACACTGCATTGTTCTGTGAGCATATTAAATAAAATCTGCTATATCAAACCAAAGCCAGATTATTGAAGTTGTAAGGGGCTAATCCAGTTTCCTATCCAACGCTGCATTTCCCCAGCACGTCTTTTAACAGGATTTCAAAGATGTGCTCAAAATAAATGGAAAAAATGTGAAAGAAATGCACAGCAATCCTTCAGTGTCTTAAAAATCACAAGGGAAAAGTTGCATGAAAGCAAAATATTTAGGGCCTTGCAGGAGCTTTGTATAGTTCAGAAAACATGCTGTTGTGAGACAGTTACCCAAACTGGCAAAGGCAGCAAATTCTGCCACAGCAGGGGCTGTGAAATCCCTTTCTGGAATAGGGATACCTGTGTTAATGAAAGCACCAGCATTCATGAAGTGAACAAACTGAGTTTCAGTACCAGCTTTCCCATTTACTGTCAGCCACAGCCTCTGCTCCGTGCCCAGGGATTGCTGCTGGCTCAGGAATGGCTCATTTCAGCAGAAATGCCAATTTCAGAGCAACAGGAAAACTCAACTCAGCCAGCCAGCAGTGGCTCCCTGTGGCCAGATTCTGGGGGCCATTAGTGCTCACATCCTGTCTGATGGGACAATCACCCAATCACTCTTGCACTGAGGCACGGCCCTCAGGAAGGCAGAATAAGGACAATAACCTCATGCAAGAAGGGAATCAATCACAGAATCACAGAATCACAGCATGGTCTGGGTTGGAGGGGACTTTAAAGCTCATCCCCTTCCACTCTGAGACACCTTCCACTATCCCAGGTGTTGCCAAGCCCCATCCAACCTGGCCATGAGCACTTCCAGGGATCCAGGGGCAGCCACAGCTTTTTGGGACACCCATCACTTCACACACACCGTGGGCTCCATGAAGTGTCCTCCCAGTTTCAAACCCACCTTGTTAATTCCATTGGGACTGTGCCAGCACGACTGAGGACCCAACACAGTCTGTTACCTGGTTTCCAATGCCCCAAAGTAATTCCTTCCAAAGCCCATTTTCCCTATTCACCAATCCATCATAAAAAACCTGCAAACACCCAGCATTAAAAACCTGCTGGGAACACACTGGGATTTGTGGCAGCAGAAGTGCCAGAGACATCACCAAATAGCTATGCAAAAAGCTCTATTTTTAAACCTTCACCTTGGCTACCTATTAACTCCTTTCCTCCTGGGAAGAGGCACAGAGATTCTTCAGTTTGCAGACAGCAACAGCCCCAGTTCCTGCCTTTTAACCTTTACGATTTGTTTTCATCTCCAGGAGGGAGAGCTGCACCCCCTGGACTCCATCTCCAGGCTGGGCTGTGTTAGTTTTGGACAGGTCCTGAGCTGTTTCATACTTGGCACTGGCAGGGATTTGTTACACCAGCTGCTCAATAACAACACACCTGTAAGCAAAGCTGGGGCTGGGGGCTGCAGGGGCTTGGTTTAATTATCTCAGGGTGCCACGGTGATGCCAGCATGACCTCATGGTTTATTTTAGCCTGATCTGACACGATGAAGAGCCCATGTTTGCTCAGCTGTCTCTGCTCCCTCCAGGAGACCTGGCTGACCCACGGGCCTGAGCTCTGCTCCCAACGTGGGCACCTGCAGGCAGGAACTGGAGCCATTCACCCGTCCTTAATGAAGTTGCATCTCTTCCCTGCTGATGGATAATCAATTCTCCTCTTGGAAAGCTTTACTGAAAGCGGTTTGGGGTTTGGTTTGGCATTCCAAGCTGATGAAAAGGATTTAATTCTCTCTTTTGGAAGTCTGTGCCTTCCTGCAGCGAGCCAGGAAGCTACAAACCCAATGGCATCCACATAAAGACTGGGAAAACATCTCTGTGGCAAGCTGAAGGCTTGGGCAGGAAAATATGAGGCACGTTTACGTAATAATTATAACTCACACTCGCACAGAGCCTTTCAGCAGGGGATTAAAAAGCACTTTGCGAACATTATCGAGCACAGCTCTGCTATGAGGTAGGTACAACTCCTGCCTGCTCTCCAGGAGGAGCCAAGGCACACAGAGGTGATTTTCCAGCCCGTATTTTGAGAAGGCAGCCAGCACATTTGGGGACTTCGGCGTTGGGATGCTGGATATGAAATCACAGGAGGTCTGATGATGGCACTGGATTCAGGGCCTGTGTTTCAGAGGGGACAGCTGGGGTTGGGATGATTGGAATCCTCACAAATCTGCTCTAAAATCATAGAATGTCCTGAGCTGGAAGGGACTCACAAGGATCACAGAATCCCAGAATGGTTTGGGTTGGAAGGGACCTTAAAGCTCATCCAGTTCCACCCCCTGCCATGGACAGGGACAACTTCCACTGTGCCAGGGTGTGGCATTCACATTCTCTGAACAGAGAGAGATAATTCTCTCTCTCAGGGTTCTTTTCCTAAAAAAGCACAAAAAAAAGAAGAAAAAACCAATTCTTATCTCTACTTACTACTCCTGTTGTTTTACACATGTAGAATGTGTTAAGAAAATTATTTACCTAAAGTAACTTCTTAATTAAACTCCAGTAATAGTTGTTTATTTTTATTAACCTATTAACTCCATACTATGTCCTAGCTGTCAGCAGACAGTCACGAGTATTCTTTAGTAGGTAATATAATATAATATAATGTCTCTCTTTAATATAGTTGTAATGTAATATAATATAATTTTAATAAAACAAGTATTCAACATTCCAAAACATTAAAATCAAATACCAATCATCTCCTTCCTCAGGAGCACCCTACAATTCAATACCAGGTTGCTCCAAGCCCTGTCCAACCTGGCCTTGGACACTTCCAGGGATCCAGGGGCAGCCACAGCTTCTCTGGAATCAAGTCCAAATCCTATTACTGCACAGGAGAGCCCCAAAAATCCCACCACATTTAGTCTGTTTTGAGAAAGCCAACTACAGGGCTCCTGCACCCAAAAGCAGTGGCCACTTTCACAAATAAAAACCTATAATAAAACCTGAGATTAGAGTCCAGGAGTTGTAATTACCAAAGTCTTGGAATAAATGCACTATTTCAGCATTATTAATGTGCAAGCTGGGAGAAAACTAACATGGTTTTTATCACTCCTCATGCTTTAGGGAATAACCAGATGTACCATGGAGCACAGTTCATTCCACCCTCACTAATTTCTGAGTTTGCAAGTAAGATTAATAGATTTTTGCTCTCCCCACAAAATTTAACTACAGAATTGAAGGATACCAAGCCACACTGGAGACAAAAAGAATTTGGGATCAGCTCACAATGTTGAGATCACCTCACAAATAGGACATAGTCAGGACAAGGGAGAAACCAGGACCTGCCAGCATGAGAGGCAGGAGTTGTGACAGCTCTCCCAAGCCATCCCTGTCTTGGTTTGAACAGACAGGTGTCTACTAAGGAAGGCAGAAGTCTTCCCTGAAATGGAAAATGTAAACCCCCTCCCTCTGAATTGGTATAATTTTGAAATTAAGAGGCTCTCAGGCAAAGCTATGGGGGTAGGAATAACAGTTCTTAATTAGGGAAGAAAAGAATAATAAAATAAAATAAACAATGCAGTAATACAAAACAACCCTGCCAGAGTCAGAACAGGCCCTGACCCCCTGTGGGTCAGGGTGGTGGCACAGTCCCATCCCATGGGGGCTCAGCCCTCCTGGAGTGCCAGCTGTGGTTCTGCTGGAGCAGGGATCCTGGACAAGGGGGGAGTTTTCCTCTGAAGCTCCAGGGCTGCTGGAGATGGGCCTGCTCTCCCTCTGGGAATGCAGGGCAGAAGAAAGCTGCTCCTCTGGGAATGCAGTGGGCAAAGGCTGCTGTGGTGTTCCAGGGGCAGATTGTATCCAGGTAGGAATGCTTGGCTCCTCCCCTGGGCGGAGCATCTCCCCATGGGATGATGGAATTTGATCAGCCATGCAGGGACACTCAGTGGCCATGAACAGCAGAGATCTCCTGGAGGGAGGATTGGCTGTGGGAGAGATAAAGAAAACTGCCCAAAGAACAGCAGAGAACTGCCCCAGCTCTGACAGATGGGGACAGAACACACAGCCCCAGACACATCTTGTAAATCAAGACAATTCCCTAGAGGCAGGGTCACACCATGGCACAGGAAAAGATCCATACAGGCCGTGGAGAAGGAATGTTTCTTGGAAATCTTGAAAGGCCAAGGGAAATCTGACCCTTAGGAAAAGAGGAGAGGTGACCCTGAGCTGGCTGCAAGGGTTAATTCACTTACCCTGCTCGCAGTGCAAACATGCTCAGAGCTCAATTACTCTACCCAGGTTTTAAAAGGACTGTAAAACATATATTGCATTGGCAAGATGGTCAAAAGCACCCCTGGGATGTGTGCTCTGAACTGCTTAAAGAGGCTTTGCTTGAGTTGATTTTTATTTTTTGGTTGGTTTGGTTTTTGCTTTTTGCTTATCCAATCCATCTGCAGTGTTGTGAGGTATGTGTATAAGCTCTGGGAGATTAAAGAGCTTCTATCTAAGTGCTCTACTGACATAGACAGATCACAGTGGACCAAAGGGATCGAATTCTAAAATATCAGAGGATCTGACTGCCAGCACAGGGCACACTCCTGCATCCCTAAAGCTGTGCCATGGACTCCCAACTCACTGCTGCTTTCCAGAATTTTGCTCTGGACCACTCCAGTCTCAGTGGTTTTCCCCAATCTCAGCCCAGCTGCTCCTCAGGCATGCAAAGAAGCTTTAAAATGTGGCTGCATTCAGAGAAGAAACTGCATAAAAGTGACACCTCATCACCACAAACATCTTCCCCGTGTTCCTGGTGAGTCACACTGGCTGAGCAGAAACACAAACACATGTTTTTACTCCTTGGACCAACACAGTGCCAGTGCAACTTGGGAAAAGCCCAGGAGGGTCTCGCTTAGCTCGTGTTGTCATCACAAAACAACCAGCCCTGCAGTCCACATGGCAACAAAACAGTCTCCTTCCCACACAACACCCTCTGCTCTGACAAATTCCTTCTGCAGGTAGGGGAAGAGAGGCTCCAGGGTCCAGGAGGGGTTTTTAAAGATGAAGAATAGACTGATGAAAGTGCTTTTCATAATATTCATATGTTCATTTACATTTGATATTAATATTTCATAATTTTCATCATATTCAAATGCTGGTGACGGCAGCGATAGGGGCTGCAAAGCCACAGATATTCACCAAGACCTTGGTGAATTTGCAGGCTCAGGATTTCTCTGCTCTGGGTTTAGTGGTGTTCTGGCATTAGGCTAAGCATGAATAATATGCAAAGAGGCCTGATTAGCTGTAGGAGCAGTTTTAATTGCCATCTGAGTGGGGAAACTGAGGCATGAGCTCACGATTAGCAGACACCCAGTGAAACTTAACAGGGGCTGAGAGCTTGATGCACAGAAGCACAGAGTGAAGTGAAATTACAGCCCTAAAACTATACACAGGTGATCCTGCTTGAGCAGAGGATGAAACTGCTTCAGTTCAGGTGAAACAGAAACACAAGGAGTCTCACAGCCCACATCACCTGACCCAGCCGTGTTCTCCTGCTCTGTGATGGAATTAAACAAGCTCTGGGGATTTCCCACACCAGAGAGTGAATGGTTAATGGTATCAGGGACCAAACTGAGGTCCCCATCCCCTCAGCGACTTCAAAAGGGCTCTCTGGGTAAAGCACAGAAGCAAAGCTCAGTTTTTGTAATAAAATGAAGTCCAGCCTTAGCCTACACCACAGAAGGCAGCCTGGCACACTTGGCATTGGTGAAGCTGGGAGAGTTGTAAGAGAAACCCACTCAGACTGGGGCTAGGGCAATCCAGGTGTTCTTAAACCTCTCTTTGACACACAACCAAGGGCTGAGGCCAGACTTGCAGCAGTGCAGGTATTCCAGATCAGGGCCACCCTGCAGCCATGGCTCAGGAATTGCTTCCTGTGTTCACACTGCAGGAACAGAGCCAGGCAGGTGAGATTCCCATCCCTGGAAGTGTCCAAGGCCAGGCTGGACAGGGTTTGGAGCAACCTGGGACAGTGGAAGGTGTCCCTGCCCATGGCAGGGTGGAACAAGATGACCTTCAAGGCCTTTTCCAAGCCAAACCATTTCATGATTCTACAACTCTGTGAGATACCCTCTGCTCGAGTTGAACTGAGTCATGCGAGTTTAGTCATCACTAAAACTCATCCAGAGCGTCTGTTCCACTCCTCAGATGGTTTTATCTTATAGTGCCAGGAACTACAACAGCCTGGAAAAAGTCTTGAGAAAGAAGTTTTGCTTCAGCAAAATACTTTGGACTTGCAAAACCTGACAAAATAAGCCCAGTTCAGCAACAAGAACATCCCCAGCTCTGCTAAAAAGCCTTTGAGTCTAACCAGAGCAGCAGCACTGCTGCGTTCTGTAACAGCTTTGAACAAGAAATACCTGAGCTCAAGGGCTGAGAGTGATGCCCTTTTGGGTTTTTTGCCTTTTTTTCTTTTCTATGTTCTCTGTATCCTTCACACGCATATTTGGAGCTCTGTCACCTATTGTATCAGTGGCTTGTTTTCCCAGTACTTTTCCATGGCCTTTCCCTAGGCACAGAGACAAATTCCAGAGCTCCAAACCCCAGGGGTACAAGGCCCCTGTGCTATCTTGGTTCTTCCAGGCTACCAAGGCTGAGAACAACTCTTCAAGATACATTTCATGGACAGAACACAGCTAGTGCAAGGAGACTCCAAAGAAAAAGCTTGACCTGGGAGGGAACTGCATCACCACTTGTCCTCCTAATTGGTGCTTTTTACCAGCTATGCTAATTTCCTAAAACCTTTAAAAATGTCCTCACCCCTGTGGGGGTGGGCTTTTGTGGACATCTTTCCATAACTGCCCCTGAAGGCCTTCAAATAAAGATCCACTTTTATATTACCTCCTTATTAAAATTATTTAGAGTTGCATGTTGGGAAAAAGGCAACAGAGAAAACTCCCTTGGTTGCCCCCAAACCTGGGGTGAAGGCTCCAAGCACAGTCCTGCCTTCCAGATCCAGACAGAGCATCACTGAGAAGCGAGTCAGAGCCAGGACCAGGCAGTTTGTCAGGCTTGGAACTCAAGAGACTCTTCTGACCCACACTTTGTCACGTGTTTCCCTTCTTAATTTTGTACCCTCCACTTGCCACAGAGGGTGGGCACACAACCCCTGAGCTCTGCTGGCATCCAGAGCCCAGCCCAGATCAGGCACTGGCATCTCTTTGCAGTCCAGAAATGGCACACAGGGCAGAGTCTGATTAGGAAAAGCTGTTTCACAATGAAATGCAGTTACAGGACAACTGGTGCATTCTGCCAGGAAGAGTTTATTTTGTGCTTTTCTTTTCTTTTTTTTTTTTTTCCTTTTCAAAACTAAACTAAAGTAGAAAAATGTGTGATTTTTATTGCTGGTGAAAGGTGCTGGATTTGTACTCAAAGGAAGCTCAGGGTTGTGAAATGAGCTGGGGAGAACTCATTGCCTGATCTGATCAGCTTTTGCAGTATCCTGACTTTCTTCACATCCACATCAGCAACAAGAACTCACAAATACCATTTTTAAGGATTCTCCATCAGCTTCTGGCTATAAATCAGAATACTTGACCTAAGAATCATCAAGATTCAAGTGTTCATATTCCTCCCCTAAGATTTTTCAGTAGAAAAACCTTAGTTTCCTGCAGGAATTTCCAAGGACTGAAAAACATTTAACCAAAATCCCTCTAGAAGAGATTAGTAACCAGCATGGTAAGCAAACCTCAGCAGGGGTTGGATCTTAATTTTCCATCTACAGATGAGGAACAAGAGGAACAACTCACCCTTGGCTTAGATTGTTTTCTCACCTCTGGTGGTGTAAGGGCTGTGGGATTATCCCAGGAGGTTTTTAAAAAGCTGTCTGGGTTTAAACATCCACCACCCAACCAGTAAAGACACATCAGCTAATACAAAATTTTGGAGAAATGAGGAAAAGGAAAGATATTTGTGCACTGATAGTGGTAGAGAAGATGACTGAAAAGGAGGTGGGGTGAAGAAACTTTAAATCCAACTCCTTGTTAGCTAAAGCATCACTGACTTCAAACTAAGCATTGGCAACAGCAGCTCCAGCTGACAGCTCTGACTAATCACAGAATCCTGGAATGGTTTGGAAGGGAAGGGACCTTAAGGATCATCTTGTTCCACCCCTGCCATGGGCAGGGGCACCTTCCACCATCCCAGGCTGCTCCAAGCCCTGCCCAGCCTGGCCTTGGGCACTGCCAGGGATCCAGGGGCAGCCACAGCTGCTCTGGGTACCCTGTGCCAGGGCCTGCCCACCCTCCCAGGGAAGAATTTATTCCCAATATCCCATCCATCCCTGCCCTCTGGCAGTGGGAGCCATTCCCTGTGTCCTGTGCCTCCATGCCTTGTCCAAGATCATGGCATTTTCCTTGCCCTTCTATCACAGAGGGAAAGAACATCTAAACAAAGAAGAATCCTGTTCTGTGGGAAAGAAAACAAAACTGGTTTTGTGTGCTGCTTTCAGGGCCAAGGCTGCACGTCCCCAGGGCAGGGTCCCCGTGCTCCAACAGCCACCGTGTCCATCAGCACACGGGCCCAGCGCAGCCATCCCTGCTTTCAAAGCAAACACAAAGCTGGGGCTGCTTCACACCACCAGACAATGTTCTCTCCATCATTTTTCTTGGCCAGGGAAGGACCTGCACGCTTGATTAATTTTGTGGAGGGGAGAGGCAGAGAATTCCAGGCCACGGTGCTGACGGGACGTGGGGATGGAAACCATCACTGCTGAGCACGCGAGCGAGTCTTCTCCAGGGAAATCCCCAGAACTGCTGAACCCTTCCCAAGGTGCAGCTGCTCACACCAAAGCTTTACTGCTGCCCCACTGCTGTAAAAAATAGGGCTGGGAAAGAGTTCAGGCAGTGCTAGGATGCAATCATTCCAAAGAACTCCAACCACAAAATAACTTCCCCAATCATGTACAAAAACAATCATTTTGGAAAAGCCTCCTGTGAGTACATACACTCATTTACACTCTGTTGTTATTATTGTACATGTTATTCTCCATTGGTGATGAAATCCATATGTCTGCTTTTCCCTTCGTTCTTTCTACATTACTATCTGAACCTTTGATTTATTTCCTGGCTTTCCAAATTGATTATTCAGAGCCATAGAGGAGGGAAAACATGATACTGGAGGCCCAGAGACAAAGTCATAAGCAAAAACAAAGGGAAAAAAAAAAATTAAGACCCCAGTGCCAAGTATCACACATCTGTAGTGTCTCTCAACAGAGGTGGGGAAAAACATGGAGCTGTTCTCCGAAATGGAGCAGACAGGGATTTATTGGGAGAGCTATGGTAAACTAAACTTCTTGGGCAAGGGTTAAGCAACTAAGGACCCCATCTTATAAACACTGAAGCACATACTTAACTCGATTTTGACATCAAAGCTGCCTCACGTGAGTGAAGCCGTGCAGCATGTGTTTGCAGGGCACCAGGGGTTAGGGCTGCAGTCATAAAAGCCTGAGAAGGCTGGGACAGAGAGGCAAACAAGCAAGGATTAAAAATAACCAAAACACAGAAAGCTGGCAAGGAACTCTTGGCAGCTACAATAATAACAGTAAAAACCCCACAGAAATTCAAACATTGTTAGCATTCTATAGGCGAGGGATGCTCCATCTGTTTGTTTGCCAGACCCAATGCTGAGATGCTCTTGCTGTTGGGACCTTTGTTCTCTGTCACCCCTCCTCGTGTATGTCCAAAGCCTTGGAGATGAGAAAACAGCTTTATTTGCTTAAAACTTCTCACCCAAACCAGAGAGGCTGCAGAGCAGGGTGACTGCAGGATTGGCAACATCTTCCCAGAGCGATCTTCCCTCTCTGGATGCTCTGACACTGCCTGATGTAGATAGAGCAAAAGGTTGTTTAATAAAAAGGCTTGTTAATAAATAAGTTTAATGATTTATCCACATGTCCTGTTAATTTTGTATCACTGGGAGAGCACCTGCATGTTCCCATTGTGGCTGAGGACCCATCCCCAGGAACCTCAGGAAACACATCCACTGCAGCACAGAGCAGAACAACGTTAAATATTCCCCCAGGTACCCCCACACAGCCCCTGTGAGTCACCCCATCCTTTGAGGGGCCAGTTGTTGCCACCTAGAAAACCTCAGGAAAAAAAAAAAATACATTGTAGAAAGTTTACTGTGGTTGAAAATTGCATTTTTTAATGGTGGATTTCCACCTCCTCCTCCCGGGCAGAGGAAAAGCCTCACCCGTCACTGCCCTTGTGCAACTTCTGCCAGCTCACAACAAGAGTAACACTTGGAAACATCAAGCTCAAGCTGGAAAAACTTAGAGGCAGCAAAAAAGTGAGGAAAAAACCCCCACTTACCCACGACTTGCAAGTTTCCTGTGGGAAAATTAGGATTTTTTTTGTGGAAGGCTGTCAAAAAAGGGATTTTTCCCATAACTTACTTTCTTTCAAGGGAAATGCTGGAGTTGCAGCCAGTTCTATTCTAAAGCTCTTTGGTTTCCAGTATTAGGCTGGGAATATAATAAAAATAAGCTTCTTTGGAAGAGTGCTGGTATTTCTAACTCCTAGAAGAGCTGATTTTCAGACCAGCATGAAGAGCCATCAGTAGTCTCTCAGAACCTGTCACTGGGAGACAGAGCAGCACTGATTAAAAGTGTCAGTAGGAGCTTTGGAGAACAGTTTAGCTCCTGTTCCCTTCCCCAAGCTATTTCCTTTGCAATATTTCTCAGAGACAAATTATTAATTATTCTCTGAGAGATGAGAGAGCCTTCAGGGTGTCTCTGCTGCTCAATGTCCATGTCAAGCGTGGTCTGCCAGACCTTGGCTGAGGAGCTTGATCACTTCTTCAGCCACCTATTCCTCCTTTGGCTCAGCTATAAACACCTGGCCCAGGCCAGATGTCCAAAAACCCAGCTCTGATACACAAACCTTGCCTTAAGGGAAGCAGTGGGAGCTGCTCACTGTTCTGGCTGCTGGAAGAATCCCCCTCTCCTTGTTTCTTTACCTTCTTTCAGGTTGCTGGGAGGTCCCACCAGCTCCACCTTGGGCTGGGAGGGCTCTGTGGAGGCCCCTTGGGAGCAGATATGCAGGAGAGGCAGGTTCTGCTGGTTATCATACATCAAAATTTGCTTTTTCTGGGCCCTGCTCTTCCACCAAGTCAATGTGAACAAAGCAACAAGTCCTGTTTTTAATATTATGTTCAAAATAATTAAAATATTAAATAGTTTAATATTTACTATTTAAAACAAACCTTAATAAATAGTTAATATTTTATTACTAACTGCCTTAATAATTCCAGGGATAAAGCACTCACAACTCAGACTCAGGACAGTCCTTTCCATGGATGTGAGCAGCAAACCAGGAGAGTTTGACAAGAGATTCTCACTTTGTGTGCTTTAGGGGTCACATCACTGTGGGAGGGATTTCACTGACTGGTTCAGAAGTTCCCCCCCACATTCAGTCACTGAAAATCAAAGGTGACTCCTGTGAGTAAAGTTATGGAGGCTGTGCTTGCTCTGAACAAAAATAAAAATGGAAGAAAGTGTGAGAAATGCCACTCACTTCCAAAATTTAAAAGGTTTATTAAAACCTTACCAAAAATACAACAGAAGACTGAATAGAGAAAATATTACAGCACCGGGAGCAGAGGATTTTCCCCACCATGTGCTCACCCATACAATGGAGGTTTCACCTTTTAACCCTTTAGCTCCTCCCAAAGTTCTGTCCATCGACTTCTTCTTCACTGTCCAGGGGTGGAGATCACTGCCTGACACCTTGACTGGAGGTCAGCTGTTGCCATGGTAACAATGCCACGCTCCCAAATGTCCCAAACCCAGGCACCCCCTGATAACAACACAAATGGGGTAAAACATAACTATAAATCTATGTAACTATTTCTAGTTATAATTATATATAATCCATATAGTTGTTATATATAATAGTTATTATATATACAGTTATAATAGTTATATATAATAGCTGTAATATATATAGTCTAGTTATAGAAATAATCCATATAACTATAAATCTATAAAACTTCTCTTCACATATATCCATGATATTTGCCTTTTAATTGTGAGAGTCAGCCATGGCATTACCCATCTATCACAAAAGCAAAGCAGCCACAAAGAGTAATTAGAACTTTTTCAAGTGGTTTTCCTGGGATAGCTGAAGTGCCAATCCCTTAGCAGAGCATTCCAGAAAAACCCAAGGCACGTTCACTGGAGCAGCTGATACCAAGGGACTAAATCAGCACAGACTACAAACCACAAGGAATGTGGGGCATTTTTATCCCCAGCTTCTCAGAAACCATTAACTTCCTTCCTTCACTCTTGAGCTGTCTGGGTTTCCAGCGTTTGGTACCACATCCCACCCTCGGAGCTGGCAGGAAGGCTGCAGAGTCCTGCAGCCCTTTGCAAAGCACTGCAGAGGGATCATGTCACAGCCAATCCCTCCCCCCACACCTATCACTGATTATTACAAAGAAAATCTCCTCAGAACTGGGAAAGTCCTTTTCTTTTGTCTTGAGATTGTCTCCACCTACGATCTCTGGTGTAACATTAAACCTCTCTCCAGTCAGACGAGCCCCACTGGGCATCTGATCTCAGCAGCCCAGAGCTGTCCTGGCCCAGCCAGGGAAGTGCTGGCAGACAGAAATCCAGGGCCCAGACTGGGGCAGGGAGAATACCTCGAGTTCTGATAAGACCCAGCAGAAGGAAGACAGAGCCCCAGGGGTTTTCAAGAGTCACTGAAGCCTTGCAGCTGGATGAGAGAGCGAGCACAAGGCTTGGTCCTGAGAGCTGAGGAGCTCTTGCAAGAGAAACAACTTCCCCTGGAGATCCCATCTGGGCCAGTAAACAGTAACCTGAGAGGGGCTGTGGTTACTGAGTGATGCCAGATAACACCCTCATACCGTCACCAGGACCCAGACCCACCCTTCCCCAGTCGCTTTCCCAGAAATTCAACCTTTCTCCAGGATTGCTTTGTTTTTAGCAGAAACTCTTGTTTGCTGTTGCCCTGCAGAGATGGTTGCAAACACATTTCTGCACCCACACTGATGGCCACGTTCCCTCTGCCCCTTCATTAGCCACAGCCTCTCCCAGACTTCCTGAGGCAGCCCTGCAGCATCCCTCAACTCAACAACCTCAGGCATGAAGCAGATGGTACCAGGAACATCCACGTTCACCAACCTTTCCAAAGGAAAACCTGCAGCTAAAGGGACTCCTCATCCCTGGAGGTGTTCAAGGCCAAGTTGGATTGGGATTAGAGTAAGGGAAGTGTCCCTGCCCATGGCAGGAAGCTGGAACAAACTAATCTTTAATGTCCTTTCCAATCTATTCTGCGATTTTAGGATTTGATAAACACAAGCATGAGATAAATAGAGGGAATTTATTTGCTCCCCCAACACAATGCAGAGCCATGAACAGACACCAGTGACCTCAACCCCTGAGGTCTGCCCAGCCTGGGAATACCAGTAATTTATACCAGTAATTTTGCCTGTTCCGTGGCTTCTTGCCACAAATAAAAGTGATCGTGCTTCAGGGGCTGCTCTTTCTTCCCATCTCTGCACATTCCCAAACAAAGCATTACACCATGTGAAAAGAAGGCACAGGCCCTGCAAAGCCCATCCCGCTGGCTAAGACAGGAAATATCTCCCATCAGCTCAGCTAATCCTCCACCAATACAATGAGAAATGATGTCCAACAGCCGCCAAAAGATTATTAAGTGAAGAACAAAAATACTGCACCGCCCATCGTGACAGAGCCAAAGGCAATAAAGGGGAAATACAAACTGCAGCCAGTGGCTGGGAGGAGGAGGGGGCAGGAGAAGCAGCAAACAGCAGGCAGTGCCTGCAGCAAACCCCAGAGCTGGAGCACACCTGGAATTGTGGAATGGGATCAAGTGGTTTGGTTGGAAGGGACCTTAAAGATCACCCAGCTCCACCCCCTGCTATGGGCAAGGACAGCTTGCATCATCCCAGGGTGCTCCATGCCCTGTCCAGCCTGGCCTTGGACACTGCCAGGGATGGGGATGCAGAATCCATGTGGATCCAGGGTGTAACAGCTTCCCCTCAGCTCCTCAGCAAGCACAAGGATTGATTTTGCTGCACAGTTCATCTGTTTGGCTACAACAAAAGCAAACACAGGCCAGGGGTTGAGTTTATGGTGCACCCCTAACACAGCTAACAGCCTCCAGCTATCACAGAGCTCCTCAGAGCAGGACACCTCAGCTGCAAGGTCCTACCTGTGCATCCAGCCACAGAAATTCTCTTTTGTTCGCCTTTCATCAGCACATTCAACTAGCAGATGGGCTCCAGCTGCAGATATGTGACTAGAAAAGCCATTTGCAAATGCTTTGGTGACAACATTCAGCAAGATGCTGCTGCTGTGATATTTCAGCACTGGGAGATTAAGAGTTTTTGATTGCCTGTGATAATCACAGAATCCCAGAATTGTCTGGGTAAGAGGGGACCTTAAAGTTTATCTCATTCCACTCCCTCCCTGCCATAAGCAGGGACACCTTCCACCATCCCAGGCGGCTCCAAGCCCCTTCCAGCCTGGCCTTGGACACTGTCAGGGATCCAGGGGCAGCCACAGCTGCTCTGGGAAATCTGTGCCAGGACCTCCCCACCCTCCCAGGGAAGAATTTCTTCCCTATATCTAAGGTAAACTCCCCCTTTTTTAGTCTGAACCCGCTAGTCCCTGTCTATCACTACATTTCCTGAAATAATCACATCCAATCAAACATAAATAATAATCACACATAAATCAGCATTAGCATTCCAGCTACTTTTAGGAATGAGGCATGTGGATGCTTGGGATGAAATTCTTGCAGTATCTCCCTATGGCTCTTCCCCTGATGCTCCAGAAAGTCTGTAAAATTAAACACAGCTTTTGGATGGACAGCACAGAGGGAAACTTGGCATCTGCTTCAATACCAGCCTCCAAAATGCAGTTCCCAGGTTGAATAACTTGTTTTTAAAGGCAGCATTCCTCGAGATATTTTTGTGTTTTTTAACAAGTGCATTTGAGGCAAATGGATCTGCAGAGGCAGCAGAGATGAGCTTCCTTCCCTTTGGTCCCCCTTGGAGGAGATCTTCCAATTTTAGTGAAGGAGTTCACATCTGCTGCTGACACAGGAAATCTTAGTTTGGGGGATTTATCAGGAAGTTATCCCCCCCAAAAAAGCTTAGACTTGATTTATTTCTTTCCATATAACATAACCCCTCTAATTTAGTTCTTGGGCTCCCATTTTCAGTTGCAGTTTCATATAGAAAACACCCATATTATCAACAAGTCCACTCCTGACCACTCAGATCTTCCATTTGACCTTCTCCACATCTTGCTCCTTCCCCCCAACCTTGCCCAGCATCTGACCCCTGTCCCACCCTCACAGCCAAGGAGATTCCTCAGCTGACAGTGCCAAGTGATGCCACTCAAGAGCTGGACTCAATGATCCCTGTGGGTCCCTTCCAGCTCAGAATATTCTGTGCAATGATGAGGTGCTTCAGCCCCCAACCACCTGCAGAGGAAAATAAAAAGGAAAAATATTTTTATTCTTTAATTAAAAACAAACAAACAAAAAAAACCAACAAAAAAACAACAACACTTTTTTTTTTCCCCAGCCTACAGCATGCAGACACCCCAGATGCCCTTGCATACCTAAAAATCCATCAGTGCTTCAATAACTGCTGGTTTGCACTCCTCTTCCTCTGGGCAGCAATTCTTCCCGGGCTGCAGAGCAGAGCTGGGTTCAGCTGGAACTGTGCTCTGTCCCTTGCCAAATCCCAACAGCTGAAGCCAGGCTTAATCCCTGTATAAACAAAGGCCTGGGAAACAAATGTAATTTGGTTTAATTTGTTGTTTGCTTACATTTTTGATAACGAGCACGGGGATGTTGGCACCCTGCAGAGCACAGCCTCTCCTTGGTGAGCTCCTCATTGCAGGGAAATTCACTGATCTGCTCTGTTACATTCAGATTTTCTGAAAAATCCCTTCACCCAGGATTTTTCTCCTGGGAAGCTGAGAAGCCTCAGAGAAAAAGGAAAACAATATTATCTCATTTGCTTCTCCTGTATTGTGCTCATGTGTGGAATGTGTTTGGAGATTGTTCACCCACAGGTGATTGTTTCATTGGTTTCTGGTGTGAATTATTTTGACTCATTGGCCAATCAGGGCCAAGCTGTGTCAGGACTCTGGAGAGAGTCACGAGTTTTCATTATTATCTTTTTAGCCTTCTGTAAGTATCCTTTCTGTATTCTTTAGTATAGTATAGTTTAGTATTCTTTAATATAATATCGTATCTTAAAATAATAAATTATCCTTCTGAGAACATGGAGTCAGATCCATCATTCCTTCCTGCCATGAGGGCATTCCCCACAAATACAATGCTGCTCCCTTCAGGGAAATGCTGCAACATCCTGCCTCATCTTGCCTCCCCACACCTCCAGGCATTCCTGCTCTTCCAAAACAGCTGGGAACACCTATGGCTCAGTTTGGGGTCAGAAATTATGGTCAGTGGAATCTGCCTGAACCCACAGGAGGCGTAAACACCTAAATCTCAGCTGGCTTCCCCAGGTATCATCAGCCAACTAGATTTGACAGCAAACCAGAATATTCCATCCCATGTTGCAGTCAGGAGTACCCGAGGAGAGCCAGGGATCAATGGTTATGGAGCACAGTAAAAGCCTCAACTGCAGCCCCTGTTGAGTCAGGTTGGAGTTGCACATTGCCAAAAATTTGGTTGTTTCGTTACAGTTCAGCAAAACACAGGAAGAGATGATAAAGTTTGTGACTGTGGCACCACAATTAGGCTAATAATGATAATAATAGGGGATGTTCCTTCCCAGAAAGTTTGGAGTCTGGTGAAGCAGCCAGACAGGACTGGAGCAAAGGATTATCGTTATCACTGGTTCCTGTGACTCAGAGGGGCTCACCCAGGAGTCACTGCAGCAGTGCTGGGAATGAGTTCAGCATCCTAATTCCCACACCCATACCTCCCACGTGTCAGGCTTCAGCAGCTCCTCTCCCTGCACCTCCCCCACCTCTGGGACCATCCAGGTTTGGAGACCAAAGCTATCTTTCAGAGGGAAGAGCCCTGCAGCTACTCACATTATCATCACATCCTCCAGTTTCATAAATCCTCAAGACTCCTGACAAAAGTCTGGTTTGTGACAACAAAGTCTGGTTTATGACAACTCCCAGCTCAGACTTCTGAATTTCTGCACACAGGACACTGCAAATTGTTCTACAACACATCATTAAAATCCTGTGGGAACACTGCAATGGTTACACCAAAGCTGAAACACCCAGCACATTTCAGAAAAGGTGATTTCCTTAAACATAACAACTCCTTGCCACAGGGTGACCTATCCCAGCTTTTGGGTGGTATATTCCCAAATATAACATTGCCAAATTTCCCACATGAGTAACAGCAGGTTGGTGGCACAGAGGGAATGCACATCCTCCCTTACAACGTCTGCCACAGGCTCCAAACTGGCAGAGTGAGGCATGGAGGGCCCAATTCCCTGTTCCCAATTCCCAATTCCCAACTCATCTGCCCTCCAAAGCCATGAGGAGCAAGCTGGAGAATGTGCAGGTCCTGATGCTCTGGGTGCTACTGGGTAATTTCATTTTTTGGGTCTGCTCCGAGCTCAAATCCCACCTAACTGTATCCTCACCTGAAAGCTGCTGTTCCTGGTAAATGGAACTCACAGAATCACCAGGTTGGGAGAGACCTTCAAGATCATCGAGTCCAACCCAGCCCCAACACCTCAGCTAAACCCTGGCACCCAGTGCCACATCCAGGCTTTGTTAAACACACCCAGGGATGGGGACTCCACCACCTCCCCAGGCAGAACATTCCAGAACTTTATCACCTTTCTGTGAAAAACTTCTTCCTGATATCCAACCTGTATTTCCCTTGGTGCAGCTGGAGGCTGTGTGCTCTGGTTCTGTCAGTTCCTGGAGAAAGAGCCCAGCCCCAGCTGAGCACAGGCACCTTTCAGGAGCTGTGCAGAGTGATGAGGGCACCCCTGAGTCTCCTTTTCTCCAGGCTGAGCATCCCCAGCTCCCTCAGTGGTTCCTCACAGGGTTTGTGTTCCCAGCCCCTCTCCAGCCTCGTTGCCGCCTCTGGATCTGCTCAAGCTTCTGAGCCTTTTCTCCTGGAAGGTTTAGGAAGAGGGAGGTTCCCAGTGGAGGCTGCTCCCTGTCGAACTGTCAGAGCCATTCCAGGGTTTGCAGCACTGGGAACAATTTGCCACTTGGGAATGGCTTTTGTTCCAAAGCCCGAGGACTCCTCACCCCTTCAGCAGTTCAAAGCTCCTAGAGGAGTCACCAGAGAGAGGAAAGGTGCTAGGAGCACTGCACACCTTTGTCATTCTCCATCACTCCTGAAGGCACTTGTAAGTCTAAGGAGGGATGAATATGCACATGTTGCTGGCTTTGACACCTGAATGTGCACATCCAGAACACTTAAAGATAATCCCCACCATCACCAGCTCCTCCCAGAGACAGCTGACAGCACGTTAATGTGGAGCCTGAAGGCTTGAGAGCCCTGTTTATACTTCCCAGCACGATAGTTGTCTTTTTATTTGCAATACAAAAACCACAAGAGACCCAAGCCTAGGTCAGCTCCAAACCCTCCCAGGCAGAGCTTTCCCTGGCCAGCGTTTCTTCCTCCTCTATTTATGCACCTGGTGATTTATGTGCAAACTTTATCCATGACAAATTACATCCAGGGGTTTGTTCCCCACCCAGAAGGGAGGGGGTTTCTCTCCACTGCAACAGCCACCTCAAAAGCTAATCCCATCCTCGGGCAGCACCTCCCTGACTGGCAGCACTGACACAAGTATTCCCTCTCCTATCATCCACAGCCTCAGGGATTATGAAACACTTTGGGTTTGAGTGGGGTTGGTTTTTTTTCCGTGCCTGGCAAAATCTCACTTTATTAAGTTTGCTGTTTTGGCAGCAAACCACCAGCAACTGTTCTGTGTCTGGTTTTCTCCTGCTCACTTCTACCTTTTCACAGCAGCCTCCAGACCGTGCTTCCCAGGGCAGGGAAAGGACCACAACAGTGCCAACAGCCTGCAAGCTGAACACATCCAAGTTTACTCTTCCCCATCCTCATATCTGGTTACCCAGCAGGAAAGACAATTAAATTATCTGGCTGAGGATAAATCACCACAAGTAGCCACTATGTCCTGACACTGACTTGTTTTCTTCTGTGTCATAGCAAGTACCTGAGTAAACACCAGGCAAAAAGCGACATAATTCAAGAATCCATTTCAAAAGAGATCTGGAGGCATCACAAGTAACACAGGTCACAGGTGTAGAGTGTCTTTGCACTGACACATGTTTATTTGCAAGATGTTCACAGTTTGATGGGAATCTGGGCACTATTTATGCTGAACTTGCCCCAGATTTTAAACTCTGGGTCGATTTAATGGGCTAAACCCTGAGGCAGCACATATTCAATATATGTGGGATCAGAAAGGCCAACAGAAGCATGCACGGAAGCTTGGAAATTTTTTATTTCTGAACAGCTCACCTTTTGCAATTACAAAGCTTAAAATCTCTGCATGGGTCTGCAAGAACATGGAATTGGCACACAGGCTAATTTTAAATTGTCTGAACCAGAAAAAAGCATAATTAGAGGAAGCTGGGAGCCACCTCTGCTTATTGCTGATGGTTATTGAGCTCCCATTCTGTGCTCAGTTCCTTCTCACCCACCAAGAGGAGCAAAAAAATCTCCCACATCATTCATGGCACTTTATTTCCAGAGATTCAGAGCACAACTGTGATAAAGCAGAAGCAGAAGTGATCCAGCAGCTGTTTCTCCATGATACTTTTCCAAAACAAAGCTCATCCTTAAGCAACCACCTACATAGGGAGCACTCATCCTGCTCACCACTTTGGCCAGACACCATCTCACATCAGCTCACATCCTACTTCCCCTTTTGAGCAGGAAACTTTGAGTTGTCCAGGAATAGGAGAGACCTCAACACCCACATTGTACTATTTTGCCCCCTCCCTGTCTGTGCTCAAGGGTTTCCTGCCTTCCACTTCTGCAGCCCTTCCCAGCCTGAAACTCCTGCTTCAGATGTCCAATGCCAGTTCTTCCACGGCGTATCCAAGCTCTTGCATCCATGTGGCAGTGATTTAAGGATGACTTCCACTCATGGAAGGGCTCTCTTCCACTCTTGCCTCCCTGGCTCACTGCTAAACCACTGTTCCCCTGCTCCCCTCCTCACCCTTTTATTCCCATGTTAGCAGCATCTCTCCAATGAGAGTCTCCAGGAGACCCCAGCCAAGTCTGGTTTTCTCTCTGGTTACCCCTTTATGTGTTCTTGTGCCACTAATGCCACAGATGTCCCTTCAGTGCCAACCCAGAAGGTCTTTTCCCACTTTCTGCCTTCACCTCATCATCATCCTGCTGTGATCCAAGAGCCCTTTCTCCAAGGGCCACACACATGGCCCCTATCCCACCCTAACGTGTCCCAGGGGTTTCCTCTGGGGCATTTCTGTAGAGCAAGGGAGAAAGACTTTTAACTGAAAGAGGTTTAGATGGGATATTGGGAAGAAATTCTTCCCTGGGAGGGTGGGCAGGCCCTGGCACAGATTTCCCAGAGCAGCTGTGGCTGCCCCTGAATCCCTGGAAGTGTCCAAGGCCAGGGTGGACGGGGCTTGGAGTAGCCTGGGACGGTGGAAGGTGTCCCTGCCCATGACAGGAGATAGAATAGGATGAACTTTAAGGTCCCTTCCAACCCAAACCATTCTGGGATTCCCTCATTCCTGAGTCTGGACATGAGTGCACTCTCACTAGGGCAATCTGCACTGCAGAAAAGCTTCCTTGCCCCTCTTGCCTTTTCTCCCTGCCCCAGGACCGGTGCTTGGTGCCACGTGCAGTTCCTCACCCCGTGGTGATGATGTCCCTGCCGGGAAACAGCAAATTTCTGCATCATTCCCTTTGGCACAAACACCTCAGATAACTCTGGAGGAACAAACCCCCCAACAATAGTTTTGACTCGACAAAAGGAGTTATTGTATTTGCTGGGAATGCCCTGACAAAGGCAGGAATGATGAATCTGACTCTGTGTTCTCAGAAGGCTAATTTATTATTTTAAGATATGATATTATATTAAAGAATACTATACTATACTATACTATACTAAAGAATACAGAAAGGATACTTACTCAATGCTAAAAAGATAATAATGAAAACTCGTGACTCTTTCCAGAGTCTTGACACAGCTTGGCACTGATTGGCCAATGAGTCAAAATAATTCACACCAGAAACCCAGTGAAACAATCACCTGTGGGTGAACAATCTCCAAACACATTCCACACATGAGCACAACACAGGAGAAGCAAATGAGATAAGAATTGTTTTCCTTTTTCTCTGAGGCTTCTCAGCTTCCCAGGAGAAAAATCCTGGGTGAAGGGATTTTTCCAGAGAATGTGAATGCCACAAGGAGTACAACCAACTCAGCCAGGGAGAACAGGGGTATTTCCAGAGCTCCAAGGTACTCCAGCCATTGGGATTTGGGAGGAAGCCATGGGATTTGCTGGTGTCACGCAATGATGAAACAGCTCCTAATCCAAGAGTAACTGAGGAGGATGTTAAACCACAGCTAGTAAATGAGGGCTTTTGAAATCAGCAAGCACAGAGAACTCGTATTTAAAAGAGACCTGGCCAGAGAGTGCTCTGGATCGTTAATGTTGACTTTTAATAAGTCTTTGGAACACTGAGGGCTGGAAGAAAGCTCATGTTGTGCCAGAGTTTTAAGAGGATAGAAACAGGATGACCCACATAATTATCCACCTGTGACCCTCACTCTTATCCCAGGTGAAATAATGGAACAGCTGTAAAAGAACTTCATTAATAAAGCATTAAAGGAGAGTAAGAGCAAATGCCAACAGCTTGGGTTTATAGGAAGCAGATTTGTCACTAAGTTGAGAAATTGTTTCGGAGTTGAATATGTTCCTTAAGTTTGCAGGCTGGATGTAAAAGGAGTACAAAGTTTATACAATTTAAAGCCAACTGAGGCCTTACAAAAACCTCAGCCTTCCTATCCCTGTAGAAGGACTACCAAAAGAGTTACAGAATCCCAGCAAGCCCACAAATCCTGGGGTAAGATGGGCAAGCGACCCTTGGGTCTCCGTGTGCTGCAGGAGGGCACAATTGGAGGAGCAAAGGAAAGGAAGAGCCGCAGCAGGAATTTCAGCAGGAATTTCCCCAGTGTGAAGGGCAGGACATTGTCACTCCCTGCTCTGGATTTCCTTGGCTCAACACTTCCATGACCAAGAAGCCCACTGGCTTCTATTTCAGCACAACCTCAACATGACATTCATAAAAAGTTCATTTCTTTGACTACAAATCCATGCACTGCAGCATAAGGATGAACACTGGGGACGTTTCCAGGCACACACCAAAAGCTGTGACACTGAAACAGCAACGAGAACCAGGACAGAACCACATCCTACTGGTGAGGGACCAGTAAATCCATTACACATCAGGAAGGACTTGGGAAATGTGAGGGGAAAGAGTTGCTGGTTGTGTCATCTTCCAGAATGAAGCAATGGGTGTTGAGCAGCCAAACCTCCTCATGCTCCAGAGCTCCATATTACCCAGAGGATGCAGAGGATTACCCAGCAGCATCCCTCTGCCCCAGGCCCAGCAGCAGCCTGGGGGGTCAGCTGTGCTGTGACCTTCACGAGCCAGGCAGTTTTCCAACTCAAAAATCTTCAGCCTCAACCCTGTCATCTTGTGCCTGCTCGTGAGGCCTGCCAGCTCTGAGTGGGGCAGCAGCAAGTTGAGCAGAAAAGTCATTTTTCACTCCAAAATTGCCAGTCCTGAGCAATGCACTCCCCTCTGCCAGACAGCTGAGGTACCCTGGGCATCCCAGGGACGGAGAGAGGGCTGGGGAATAATTTCAAAATCCCCCTGATGGTCATTGTAGAGCCCTTATGACTTCATCTCAGTCACTGCCATGTTTTTGAGAGTCAAGAATAACATGAATTTTTCCATATCTTGTGGTTTTTGGAGGGTGTGAATAAATTCTCATGCTGTGACTTATTTAGGTATCAGCAAACCCAACCCAGCAGCGGTGAAGCCGTTGACCAACACAGAAACCCTGTGGAGGAGATGTGGCAGGCAAAGACTCACCAGCATGACACATCAGGAGGTCCTAAAAGTCCAGAAGCACCAAGAAGAATTGCAGATACTCCTCATGGTCATGATAAGTCTACTCAGAGATGTCACCTAAATTCAGAACATGTGGAAAATGGCTTGACCTTCCCTTGCTACACTTGGTTTCATACCTTGTACATGAATATAAAATGCTGAAATGTATGAATATGAATATAAATGCTGAAATAGCATAAATATAAAAAATAGCATGAATATAAAATGCTGAAACACAAGAGGTATGTGGCCTTTTGGACCATCAGGAACCAGGGAATGCCCCAAAGCCCTCAGAAAGATAACTTGTCAATATCTCAACAAGCAGAGTGGTGCCACAGTGACTTCCCATCTCCATGCTGTCCCTTCCTAAGGATGTATCCTGGCAGGAGCTTTAACTGAAGGCCAGGAGTTGGAATTGATGATCCTTCTGGGTCCAACTCAGTTCACGGAGTTACAGGATCATGGAATATCCTGATTCTCATCAGTTCTCAGGGTTGGAAGAAGCAGGGAGGGCTCAATGAATGGTGGATCCTGAAGCCTGAATGCTTCCTAAAGGCAAAATTCTACCTCTGGCACTAAAGGCTACTTTTAAATGTGTGCTCCTCAGCTGTGCTAAAGCCTCCAAAAAGATGTTGACTTGGTGGAGTGAGTCCAGAAGAGATCATGGAGCTGTTCCAAGGGCTGGAGCCCCTCTGCTCTGGAGCCAGTCTGGGAGAGCTGGGGGTGCTCACCTGGGGAGGAGAAGGCTCCAGGGAGAGCTCAGAGCCCCTGCCAGGGCCTCAAGGGGCTCCAGGAGAGCTGGAGAGGGACTGGGGACAAGGGATGGAGGGACAGGACACAGGGAATGGCCTCCCACTGCCAGAGGGCAGGGATGGATGTGATATAGGGAAGGAATTGTTCCCTGTGAGGGTGGGCAGGCCCTGGTACAGGGTGCCCAGAGCAGCTGTGGCTGCCCCTGGATCCCTGGCAGTGCCCAAGGCCAGGCTGGACAGGGCTTGGAGCACCCTGGGACAGTGGAAAGTGTCCCTGCCCATGGCAGGGGGTGGAATAAAATGACCTTGAAGGTCGTTTCTAACACAAACCATTCTGGGATCCCATAATTCTTCAAAACCCCCCCAGAAAGCCTCCATTTTACTCCCTGGCTTTTTGAATCCTACATGAACAAGTGCAGGAAGAACAGGAGGAGAAGGAGAGACCTCATTTAAAACTGTACAAGGGGAAATTGCAAAAAATTACCTAAACCTTTAGGAACATATTTATATTTTGATTTCAAGTAATATTACTTCCTGGTTTCCAACACATATTCCCTGGGCGTCCCCTATCAAATATCAGGCAGTATTAAATCACTGATCCCTGATCCCCGTGGCTCTCAGAAAAACATCTGTACTAATTTGTTGGTTTTCCTTAACACGAGGGCCAGCTGAACTCCTCCAGGGCCGAGCCAAGTGAGATCGCTGACAGCTGCAGAATAAAAAGTGCAAAGATTTTTCCTTTATTAAAAAATAAGGTTCCACACTCCAAGCCCTGAGCCCGTCGTTTGCCAGAGTGATGAAATGACACGCGGCAACCTTGATGCAACACTGTTGTGGATACAAAACCGGGGCTTTACCTCACGCTGCTGCCCCAGAAAATGACACTGACAGCACAGCCAAACTGGCACAGGCCAACAAGGTGAGAGGTCTGGCAGGGGGACACAGTCCTGGCCTGCTGGGGGTCCCTGAGTGCCTCAAAGGGAAAGAGTTATTCAAGTTCATTGCCCTGGGAACGCTGCAGATCTGGCACCCTGCCCCCCCCGAGGGATCTCGCTCTGTTTTGGACAAACTTTGCTGCAGCAGCTCAGCACAGAGCAGGGAACAGGCACAGAAGGGCAGGTAAAGGCAAAATTTGTCCTTGTTGTGATAGATGAGTGATGGCATGGTTGACTCTCACAATTAAAAGGCAAATATCATGGATATATGTTAGGAGAAGTTTTATAGTCATGTTTTACCCCCCTTGTGTTGTTATCAGGGGTGCCCTGGGTTTGGGACATTTGGGAGGGTGGCATTGTTACCATGGCAACAGCTGACCTCCAATCAAGGTGTCAGGCAGTGATCTCCACCCCTGGACAGGGAAGGAGGAGTTGATGGACAGAACTTTGGGAGGGACTAAAGAGTTAAAAGGTGAAACCTCCATTGGATGGGTGAGAACATGGTGGGAAAAATCCTCTGCTCCCAGTGCTGTATTATTTTCTCTATTCAGTCTGCTGTTTTATTTTTTGATAAGGCTTTAATAAACCTTTTAAATTTTTGGAAGTGAGCAGCATTTCTCACATTGTACATAAGGTGAATCAACCCAAATCATCAAGGAATGATGGGAAAAACTCCAAAGCCCCTGAGGGACAAGGCAGCACGTTTGGTGGGCAGTCCCCAACACTTCCAAGGCCCTTGCACATACAAGGCACCTTAAACTCGAGCCACAGGTGGGCCAGGTCTCCTGCAAAAACACACAGGAATCAACAACAGCTTTCCTTTGGAACCAAGAGCCATTTTCCTAAGAAAAAGCTCCCTTCCAAGTTCACAAGCAACAGCACAACCTTGGTTTGCACTTTTTCTGGTGGGCTCTGTGAGGTGGGTGCTCCTCTTCTGCAGACCTCACACCCGGTGTTGACCATGCATCCGTAGCTGCCCTTGCATTCCTGGGAATTTTATGCAAGTGCAATCCAGCTGCCAGGAAAAGTCCTACTTGCATGAATAACCCTGGCCATGTGTTTCACCCCAAAGATGCACCACAGAGCCTGTCAGCACCATGTCTGGGAGCTGACTCACACCCTGTGCCAGTGCTGGTTTCCCTGCAGGAAATTCTCCCCAGGGATGACCCAGCCAAAGTGCAGAAAATGCCCCAAACCTGGGGTGAACCCCAGCCAGGGGCACTGGTCAGCCCATTAACGGGCTGGATCTGCTTCCAATAAACTTTTATAGCCTGTCAATGGGCTGGATCCTATGCAATAAAATTGGTGTCATAAAAAAGGTCCTGCAATGCCAGTGTCTTTCCCTCTTCCCCCTTTTTATTTTAATTTGAGGACATATGGGAGGGGCTGATTCGGAAGCCAAGTTCATCATATTTTTGGGGGGGTGGAGGAGGGGGGAAAATGACTTTAAATTACAATGGGAATTTTCAGAGCCTCCTTCTGGGGAGAGCAGCCATTTTCAAAAGTGACTTCATTTCCAGAGCTGGCTTCCCTCCCAGTATTTGAACAAGCAAGCAAAGAAGAGTTCAGAAAGTAAATGGGTTTCAAAGTTTGGCTTGATTGGTTTCAAATTTAACAGCCCTAAACCAGACTTTAGAATTCCAGGCAAATTTTTGGCTGGTTTACTTTATCAGGCTGCCAATCCTGAACCTCAGCTCACTGGGCAGAGCTGACCCTGCACAGCACTGCCTGCAGGAGACAGCTTCAGCACCAACCTGGCACAGACGGGGAACCTGGGCAACCTCAGTGGCACATCTGCAGGTTTAACACCACAAGGCAAGTCCAAAAGTGTGGATTTTCACCGGGGTTAAAAGGTTTTGCATCCCTTCCCTGGGATCCACTTCTGTGGCAGTGGTTGAGGGCCATGTTCAGCCATCTGAAATCCCTTTCAGTGACATGGGGAGCAAGGGAACATTTAAGAGCAATTCAGACCCCAGTAATACAGCAGCTGGAGGCACTGGGACCAAGGAGCCTCGAGGGCAGTAACAGCCTCTTTATTCCCTGCTTTAGGATGCAGATAACATTGTTTTGTTAATGAAAATATTAGGAGGATAAGTCGACTCTCAGGATCTACACCCCAATTCCCAATCCCACTGAGGGCTGTTTAGGGCAGCCCTAAGTGCCTGTTTAGGGCACTTTTCACCCATTGCAGCTGCCTGGTTATCAGGAAAAGCTTTCCCTGCAAGGAGCAGGGCGTTTGTAAAGCTGTGAGTAAGCAGGAGGGGTTTTCCCTGCTCGGGCTGTCAGTCACCCTGTTATAGATACATATGATAATATTGGCTTTTCACAAATATTAAAATGGATTTTATATGTGTGGTGATAAAGTAACTTTGTTATAAAGATACAGATTTTATATCTGTTGTTAATTAAGCTTAGTGAAATAGCTGATATAAGTATGCTTGTGTTAAAATGCCTGCTTGGATGGGATAACATCCAATGAACACAGGATGAGGACACCTGTACAGATCTGCCAACCAGCAGCACTCATTGTATTTGTGGGGTCCCCAGATGAAGGAAGGAATGATGAATCTGACTCCATGTTCTCAGAAGGCTAATTTATTATTTTATGACACTATATTATATTAAAGAACTCTAAACTATACTATACTAAAGAACAGCAAGGATACTTACAGAAGGCTAAAAAGATAATAATGAAAACTCGTGACTCTCTTCAGAGTCCTGACACAGCTTGGCCCTGATTGGCCAATGAGTCAGAATAATTCACAGCAGAAACCAATGAAACAATCACCTGTGGGTGAACAATCTCCAACCACATTCTAAAGCAGCAAAACACAGGAGAATCAAATGAGATAAGAATTGTTTTCCTTTTTCTCTGAGGCTTCTCAGCTTCCCAGGAGAAAAATCCTGGGCAAAGGGATTTTTCCAGAGAATGTGAATGTGACAAACACTCACCATCTGAAGGCAGTGTGGACCAAGGCCCAAAAACTAGAGGTGATGATAAAAAAGGACTAAAACCACAACCAGGGAATCCGCATTCTCTAAAAAGGTGAACCCAAGGAAGAACCCAAGGTGAACCCATGCTAAACAACTCTTGGGTATGCAAAGTAGTTTGGGGAAAAAGTTTACTATGCATGAGGGTCTATGAATATGCAACAGGCTGATGTCATTAAAAGGTATTTAAGGGGTATCCCGAAGAGAACAGGGTGCTCTTGGCTGAGTGCCTTTGCTCTGTGCTCCTTGTCTCCTATTGTCCTTTATTACACATTTTACATTTTCACAGCAGGGTGAACGTGTTTTTCACAACCCAAACTTTGCTCTGAGCACTCCCCCAGCCCTGGAGGGAGCTGTAAATCCATGTCCCAGGTGTGGCTGAGGGAAGGAGGTTCCCCACGCAGGGTGCAAACATCTGGAGCTGCAGACAGATGTTCAGGCCAGCAGTGACCCGTGGGGTCTCTCCAGCAGAGATAAGTCACTAATGATGCTGTTTAAAGGACTCCTGGCAGGGAAACAACACCGAGGCCTTCATGAAGAGTTGCTCTTTATTTGTCAGAACAGCAGAGCCGGTTAATTGATTTCATTTCCACGTTATTGCTGTCCCTGGGGTGGGTTGGGGGATGCAGGGAGGGGAGGAACTGCTTTCCAAGGCTTCCAGGCTAGATGTTGATGTGCAAGACGTGATGGACTTCCACAGCTCCATCTCCTCAGATCACATCCTCAGTTTTAAAGGGATTTTTAAAATGTTTCTGGTGAAAAGGGGGGATTGGCAGCCGCAGGAGAGACAGGAAAGCTGCCCTGCTCTGACACAGAGGGACAGACTCAGTCCCTCCCCACTCCCAGGAGGGGGATTTAGGCTGCTGGGGGGCCTCTGGTCAGACTGGTTTCCCACAACATCCCAAACAGCAGCTCCTTGGAGAGCTCTGCCAGCTATCCTGCTGGCCAGAAATGGAATTAAATAACACAGTCAATGCCTGGTCTCCAGGTGGCATCACAAGAAGAGAAAGCAAAGACAACAACCCATCCCTCGATGACAGAAACCTCACTCCAAACTTCACATGGCTTCAGGAGCTGCTCATTCCTGCTTTCCTGTTCACCCTGGGTGTCTCAATTCCAACCTCTGCAGTGCACAAGGTGTTTGCACGGCAGCAATCTCCAGCTCTGGGCTTTTTGATCCAAAATAAGAATATTTAAAGACAGCAGTTGCCAGATCCCTTTGCAAGGAGTGGGAGAGGTTCCTGTGAGGCCGTGGTGTGGATGCAGGGAAAGGGAACTGGAACTGCAATGGGGAGAGCAGGTCCTGGGGAATCTGGGTCTGATTCCTCCCTGTTTCATCTCCAAAATGGGGAAAGCAGGGTCTGGGGAATTTGGGTCTAATTCCTCCCTGTTTCACCCCACAAATGGGGAAAGCAGGGTCTGGGGAATCTGGGTCTGGTTCCTCCCTGTTTCACCCCACAAAGGTCACCCTTTCCCCTCAGCCTGTGCACAGATGCCATGGAATCAGATGATGGATTGCCAGCCTGCCCTACCAAAAGGTGAGAATGAAGTGGTGCCTGTAAAGCACTTTGGGAGACTGGGATGACAGGCAGTATGTAATGCAAACTCTGTTAGATCACTGCACCATCCCCTGGGCCAAAAACCTGCCTTTGCAGAAAAGATCCAGACACAAAACCTGTTATTAAGTGAGGATGTCTGACAGTAGTTCAGCTGCATAGAGATGTTAAATAGTAATAATAATGAAACAAAGCTCAGCGTTTGAGGATGCTGTACATCTTCAAAGCACTTCACCAAAATGTTAACTGATTGCACCCAAAATAAATTGCTCACAGCTGTTGGAGAGCCATGAGGTATTCACGAGAAATGGATGGAACCTCATCCATCCTGGATCATACCAGGGGTGCATGTGCTAGAGTGTAATCAAGAGCTCAAAGGAAATAACTCACAGGGAGCTGAGATTTAGTGCTCTCCTGCACACCTCAAAATCGGGTTTGTTGTCAGAGAAAGCAGCAGAGGCCAGAGCTCTCTCCTCTCAGTGCAGAAAAAAATTGTGACAGAGCCAAAGCCTTCATTCAAAATTCAATGTCACCACGTGAAAACTCCTATTTCAACCCAATCTTAGCAGAACTAGCCCTGTGCCAGGCAGCTGAAGGCATCTCTGGTGTTGAGACACAACCAAGGGAACATAGATTTGGCTCTCTTGTGCTGAACACAGCCAACTCCTCCAACAGCTCCTTCCACACTCATCTGTCTTAATTTAATGTGGATTTCACTACTGCAGTTCCACATTATGTCAAAGAATTAAGACTGTCTCCCCCAACCAGTTCCCTTCCATGATTTAGGAAGCATCCCAGCCCTCTTCTCACAGCTTAAAAAGTCCTTTCAGGTGCACAAATTTGTTTGCAAATTTTTTTGTCAGCAAAAAATTTGGAGCTTCAAGTGCTGGGCAACAAACACCCTCCAAAGAGCAGCAGGGCACTGGTATCTAAATGAGCCCACAAGTGTTCTTTCCACATTCCAACTGGAATTTCCAACTGGCTTTCCAACTCTGGAGCCAGTTCCTGGCCTGTTCCCTGCCAGAGCGTGGCATCTGCCTGGGAAGGCCTGGCACCTGCAATGAGCATTAAGGTAGAAAAAGTTGATTATTCCCTCACTCTGTGTGATGCCTTGGAGTGGCTCCCTGGAACAGAGGCTAAGACAAGGTTAAGAGAATAAAGTGGGAATTTATTAAAGGCCTTTAACAGATTCACCTTGGGCAGTCAGAGCCTCCCAGAGGCTGCACCCAGGCTGGACAGTGCTCACGAGTTTTTCACACAATTATCAGTTTGGTCCATTTACATATCAGGGGTTAATTCCCCAATTACAGCTTCAGCTAATGAAGTCCCATTCCCCCAGTTTGCTCCTCCCCAATTCACTTTTGTTTATAATTTTCTGGGCCTGAGGCTGTTGGGTGTCCTTGGCTTCCAAGCCCAGAGGAATTGTTTTGTCTGACCAAGATGTGGAGACAGGAGCTGACACTTCACATGGAGTCAGAGTTAAGCACTAATGCAGCACAGGATTTGGAAAATATAAAAGCTAAAATCTCAAGGCATCAACAGCCAAGGCTGGTCTCAGCCCTGTGCTTACCACTGCCCCACTTTGTGGTTCTTCTGTGCTCCCTGAGGGTAGAGCTTGGAGGAAAACAAGCCTGAGAAGCCCAAAACCAACCAACAACTTGGCTTTCAGTCCTCCCCTGCCAAAAACAAAAGGGTTTTCCCAGCAGAAACAGCTGATCCTGACCTCCCAGCAGGATGCAGCACACCAGGGCAGCTGTGCTGTGAAACAACAGGAGGAAGGATGGGCATGCCCAAGGGAATGGCACACAGAGCACCATCCTCAATAAAACCTGCAGCAACCAGCACAAATCTAAACTGAGAGGTCCAGCAAAACATTTTGGGGGATCATCACCATGGAGAGATGAGACACAGGCCAGGAATAACACAGGTCAGGAGCTTTCCAGATGCCAGGCTATGAGATCAAGGCACAGCAGCCAACCCTGCACCCACAGGGAGCTTCTATCACACACCAGAGGAGCCAAGCCTTGGTGGGAAAGGGGAACAGCAGAGCAGGAGTGAGAACACCCTGCCACAGTCCAGATCTAGGGGAGAGCAAAGCAGCCCCTTGTTTTCTTTCCTACTAAAGCTCAGAGCATGCAGAGTCTCACAGGAGGTTTGGATTCAGCCTTCCCCACCCCTTGCTGGAGATGATCCTGCCACACATGGTCACCATCTCCACAAACTGCCCTGCAAATGCAGCCCCCAGCAGGCCCCAGGACTGCCCCTGGTGCTGGAGGCACAAACCAGCTAAAGATGAGCTGTTTGAAAGCAGGAGCAGCCTGGGGTGCTTTGCCCAACTCTTGTCACCCCAGGAAAGCACCACAACACATTCCTCTGCTTTGCTCCCCTTCACACACACCCACTCAGGTGTGGGATTTTGCTGTGCAAGCCTCATTTTAGAGAGGGGTCACCATGTCTATCGAGTGGTTTAGGCTCCAGAGGAGGGAATCACACCCTCACACCGTGCTACAGCTTCACTGGGGCTGTGTGGATTATTTTAAGGAAACTTAAAACACAGCCCACATCATTTTGAGACATGGGCTTGAGGGCATGAGCATGAAATAAGGGCTGAGACTCTCATCCCTACCTCGTGCATGGTATAAAATACCCTCAGAATCTCCCACCAGCTGTTAGGGCTGGTCTGATCTGAGGGGACAGTGCTGCCCTGGACAGAAGGGTGCTCTAAGGGACACTGAGGATCTTGCTCCAAACCCTTTTTTAAGCAGCTCTGGCACTTGGGATTTGCAGCCTCTGGCAGGCTGTCAGCAGGCTGCACTCGAGCCTGAAGCACAGGTTAAAAAATAGATCTGAGTGGGGCATCAGAGTGGGAAGAGCCAGGAGCAGCTGGGAATCAGCACTGGGACAGACTGGCAGAGCTGCATGGGAGCTCCCAGGGCAGGGATGGGATGGCCAGAAAGGCCAATTTGAGGAGCTTTTGTAGTCACCCCTCACCCCAAGTGCTCCAGAAAGGTCCAGGCACGGACAGGGGAGGAGAAACACGGGAGGGCAAAGCACACACAGCACCTGCTCAGGCTGTGCCTGGCTCCAGTCAGCTCTGTCAGCCTCTCACTTGGAAAAAAAGCCACCACTAATAGACTTTCTCCCATCCAAGGCTCTCTCCTTCCCCTCTGAGCTCATTCATGGCTCAGGCTCTGGGACAGCTGCCGGGCTGCCAAGTCCCCCCAGCTCAGTGAAGCACAGAGCAACACGATCAGGATGATGGCTGGGCCAGCTGCTGGAAACCACTGCAGCACTCCAAACAGCTAAAGAGAGCAGGGGAAAACAATAAACCAGCAGAAAGCCCCTCATTCCTTTGCCTCTGCCTGCACATTGTGGTCTCATTGTTACCACCAGCCCTCAATGGCCAAGTGAGCCCTGGCCAAGATGACAGCTCATTATGAATATTTAAAAAATACTCTGGGTGGGGACTGAGGAGCCCTGGGAACAGGCAGTGGATTTTTTCACACCTAAGTGATTGTTTTGAATGCAGCTCAGGTCAATAGAAGTGACCTCCATCCTGGCTGGGACCAGTGCCAGGTGACTCCAGCGTGCAGTTCCCCCTCCAAGCACCACCAGAGCCACGATGAAGTTCATGGAATTACAAGAAGGTTTAGCAGGGCTCACACACATTTTTGTACAGGCTCTGCTTGTAAGAACTGCCCAACTCAACAACCTTAACTCAGGGGCAGAATCCCCTCTGTAGAAAAATCCCCAAACCTATTTAACAACAGAGTTCTGCCACAAACCTCAGAAACTTATTAAAAAACACAATTTTGTTTAAATTAGAACACATTAAAGGAGAGAACAATGCCCCTGTGCAACTTAAAAGGAAAACCTTGTCTTCCCATGGTGACTTGCACAAAGTGTCCTCAGCTAACACCAAACACCAGCCAAGGGGCATGGAGGGGATGGCCAAGAACAGGATACCTGCTCCCTGAATGAGTGGGGGCCAGAAGGGACAAAATTCAACAGTTCAGGAAGGAAAATTGGATTTCAGGACACAAATACCCACAGGACCCCCACTGACAGCAGCTGAGTTTTGATTCTGGCTTGTTCCTCCCAAAAAAAAACAAGGGAAGGGGAGAAAACTGACTAAAAATGCCCAAAATGACTAAAAATGCCCTGCATAAGACACCCCTCACCAGGACAGGGGACACAGGACAGGCTGGATGCCACCAACCCCAGGGATGGTGACAGGGGATGTCAAGGGAAGCTGAGGAAGAGCAGCAGCACTCAGACAGGGAAGAAAATGATATTTTCTCAGCACATCACCTCCCTGCAGCCCCACAGCCTCCCAGGCAGGTCTGCCCAGCCCCTCTGTTTCCAGAAAGCAGGACAAGGACTTGAAGCTGGCTGGAATTTGAAGGCAGCACCAGGGATAATTCTGCTGTCCCCTTTTCCCTCTGCTCTGCCTGGCAGGGCTGTGCAGGGGCAAGGCCACTCTCCCTCTGCACCCCACTGCTTCCACAGTAGCACAGAATCCTGGTGTGAGAAATGACTGCTCACTTTTTTAAAATTTAAAAGTTTATTAAACTTTAACAAAAATACAACAAAAGGACTAAATAAGGAAAAATCACAGCACTGGGAGCCCCCATGACTACCAGCCACGAGCTCTTCTTTAAAATGGATGCTCCTCTTTTTATATTTCTAGCTCTTCTTAAAGTCTCGTCCCTTGCCATCCAGTGGTGGAGATAATTTTAAAAAATCTCTATTGGAGGTCAGGTGTTGCCATGGTAACAATCCAACCCTCCCAAATGCTCTGAGTACCAATGCCATCCCATGATAACCAGGCAAGGGGGAGGACACATTGCAGTAACACAACTGTACATCTACAGAACTTCTCTTTACACACACACACACATAATGCTCACCCTTGGTTGTGAGAGCCAGCCATCTCCTTACTCATTTATAGCACTGGGGATTTCCCTCGAGGTCTCTGGTGCCTCTGGGATGGGAAGGGCCAGGCTGAGATGCCACAGCAGCCCATCACAGTCCCACAGGTGCCCTGATCCACCCCGGACATCAGGAGTCCAGGAGGAATGCCCAGACCTGGCAGCTCTGCTCAGCACATCTGCTGAGGCAAAGCCAAAGGTGCTGCAAGGAAATAAGGTTGGAAATGAGGCTGCAAGGACAATAAAGCAGAGGGGATGGAGTTCCAGGCTGTGCCTGCCATGGGGATGCCCCCTGAGCTGTCTCCACCACCACATCCCCGGGGCACTGCAGTGTTTCTGGGCAGATTTTTACTCCTCTTTTTCACCCTGGTGCGTGCCAATCCCAAACAGCCTGCTCTGAGAGTTCCACGGAGGAAAGGAAGGGGCTGCACCTCTGCTCCTCAGGAGAGTCTTGGCTTTTCAGAGGAGCAGCCACTGCACAGAGTCCAGCAAACCCATTGGCTGCCCCATCCTCTCAGCTCATTAACAGCTGACAAGTTCATTATTGGAGAGTCTGGTCCAGCTGGGCTCCTCCCTTCCTGTCCTTTTCCTTCCAGAAAGAGGGGCTCTCCCGTTGGAGGAGTCCCTCACCTACAGCAAAGGCTGGACAGCCCAAGGGTTTGGCATTTTAGGTGGGAACAGGAGCCACCACAGCCTCTCCATTGCTTTTCCTCACCCAGCCTCCAGCAGGAGCCCCCTGGCAGCTCCTTACAGCCCCAGCTCACCCCTGTGAGAAATGCTACTCACTTCTAAAAACTTAAAAGGTTTATTATCAAAAATACAACAGCAGACTGAATAGAGAAAATATTACAGTGCTGGGAGCAGAGGATTTTCCCCACCATGTGCTCACCCACAGAATGGAGGTTTCACCTTTTAACCCTTTAGCCCCCCCAAAGCTCTCTCCATCGACTCCTCCTTCCCTGTCCAGGGGTGGAGATCACTGCCTGACACCTTGGTTGGAGGTCAGCTGTTGCCATGGTAACAATGCCACCCTCCCAAATGTCCCAAACCCAGGGCACCCCTGATAACAACACAGGGGGGTATAAAACATAACTTCAAACCTATACAACTTCTAACATATATACATTATATATATATAAAATATACATATTTGCCTTTTCATTGTGAGTCAGCCATGGCATTGCTCATCTATCACACCCCCAGTGTCTCCAGGCTCACAGCACAGCTCATTCCTGCCTCAGCACCACTCCTGGGCTTCTTTCTCTTCCATCCCCATTTCCTCTGGGGCTTTGCTGCCTGCACAGAGGACAGGACAGATGGAGAGGCTGCAGCAGCCCAGGGTGCCCTGAGGGACAGTAATTGCAGGATGAGGTAAGGCAGGAGGAGGTGGGTGCTCTGGGCTGGAGGGAAGGACAGCTGTGGCTGTTCCCAGGATCTGGAGGAAGTTCATTGATAAATACCAGAGCTGGACCTGAAGGAAAACTGGGCATTTACAGCCAAGAAAGCAGAGCTGCTTTAGAAGGAGCCCTGGCCTTTGTTGCACAACGTCCATGGAAAGCACTCACTGTACTCACAGAGCAAGAGGAGAGCAGGGAGAAGCAAACTCACACCCCCTCACTCAGTCGTGCACAGCCCAAAACACAGCTCAGCTCAGGCCTCCAGCTTCCCACCTCCCAAAAAACACCCTCTGCAGCAGCCAGCACTGCAGCCTGTCCCCTGCAGCTGCCTCTGAGGAGCTCAGGGTGAAAACTGCAGGATTGCAGAGCTCAGAGAAGCCCAAGGCACAAAGCATCCTGTGCAGCCAGGGCCCCTAGCTGCAGCCCCTGCAGCCTCAGGGGAGGGTCAGCAGCAAGCAGGAGCTCAAGCTCTCTGCACAAAACAATATTAAATACCCAGCCAACTGCATGGTAAACAAGAAACACAAACCCTTCAGCTGGGAGCTTCACAACATCCAGCAACACAACCTTGTGCTTCTCTGGGTGCTTGCAGTTAAAATTCAGTAAAAGAAAATTCCAGCTGGTTCCCACCACCCATAAGTTGAGCTAAACCCTCCCTTATCCCACAAACAGTGACTCAGATGCAGCCAGGACATGCTCTGCTGGCCTGTGGTAGCTCAGGATGCTCTGGTACAGAAAGGACCTGGGAACAGGGAAAAAGAAATGTGCAAGCTTTCAGAAAAATCAGGGTATAACACGCTCACACCCTCCTTGCTACTCCTCAAGCCTTTAATCTCTGAGGTCACTGCAAGTTTCTTGCCACAAAAAGGGCATCAAACAGGCAAGAGCTGCCTCCCTCAAGCCTTCCTGGGAAAGCTCAGTGTCTCCTGAGCCTGATTTATATGACCTTGTGCCCTCCCACACCTGTGAGGACAGGTTAATTGGAGCCATAGGGTCAACCCTCCTTCTCTTCTGCAGATGGTAGAGTTTACTTTGTTAGCCTTCCTCCTCCTCCTCCTTTCCCAAAGGGATGGCCAGGGAACTGCCTTTGAGATGCACTTTAAAGCCTCTGTGTGACTGATGCTGCAAGATTGGGGAAGTTCTGTATTTTTCCACTTTATCTCAAAAGCTCCATAAGGCTCAGAGAGAGAACTCAGGGAATCACTGAGCAGGAGAGCCACACTCGTGCACCTTAACCCAGCACAGAGCAGCAGGTTTAATTAACACAGATCACTGCTGTGCACTTCCAGCTGCAGCAGCAGGACACAACCCCAGCCTGTGTGTGCACACACACAACCACACGTGCTCAGCCCTGTGTGCAAAGCTCTGAGCTCCCTCTGTGTTTGCCTTGGCTGCACAGCCTGCAAACAGGCCGGGCCAGGAGATATCCAGGCAAAGATAAACACCAGACAGCTGCTGGGAGCCAGAGATATCTGGTGATTAACAGCTGTGTGGAGCTCCTCAGCAGAGACCCCCGACCCCTGCCAGCCCTCCAGAGCAGCCTGCTTCCTTTCAGGTTCCTGCTTGTCAGGAAAAGGCTGGGACTGAGCAGAGGAGACTGTGACAGCCACAGGTGGGGAACCTGGTGAGGAGAATCCTTTGTCCAAAAGCCATCCCTTGCCCAGCACCTCATGCACAGCCATCAGTCATTAGTTCAACACTTCTGGAATTGAGGAAGGAATAGCAAAAGGCCTGTTCTGTCCTGGTGTAACATACCAAATACTGCAGAACAAGGTCCTGTACGTGTGTCACTTGGAGCTCTTGGCAAATGGGATCTTCTCTCCCTGCACAGGCATCCAGCAATGACAGACTTGTCCTGGGAGAGGAGAAGCTGGGAAAAGGGGCTTTGGAATAAGAATGGGGCTGGTACATGGGGAAGAAAAAAAAGAAAAATTACCCTTTCATACCAAGAGGGAACAGAATCATAGAATCCCAGAATGGTTTGGGTTGGAAGGGATCCCAAAATCACAGAATCAGGGAATCACCAAACCACAGAATCACCAAATCATGGAATCATAGACTCACACAATCCCAGAATCACTGGGTTGGAAGAGACCTTCAAGATCATTGAGTCCAACCCAGCCCCAACACCTCAACTAAACCCTGGCACCCAGTGCCACATCCAGGCTTTGTTAAACACACCCAGGGATGGTGACTCCACCACCTCCCCAGGCAGACAATTCCAAAATCTCATCCTGTTCCATTTGGCAGGGACACCCTCCACTGTCCCAGGCTGCTCCAAGCCCCATCCAGCCTGGCCTTGGAACACACATTAACCTTGATGCCTGATGACTGGAGCTGATCTTGTCCACAGAGCAGCAGGAAGCTCCCAGTGTGACTTTCCCAGTCAGTTCTGTGGGATTCAGCAGGATTGCTGAATGGGAATTGATCCCCTGCAGCAGCCCAGGATGCCTCACACATCACTCCAGAGCCAGAGTGTTTTGGTGGAGAAAAGGGGAGAGAAGTGGGAAGTTGCTCACAATGCACTATAGAAACAAAGTCTAGGGATTAGTTAATAATGTGTGGCCTGAGAAAACAAACACATCTCCCCATAAAGACCCTGGTTCAAATAAATGGTGTTGTTGTCATTAAACCCCATCATCTGCATGTCTGTTTTCCACTGGGTCTGGTGTGAATTTAAAGGGACCACAATGTGGGGAAATAGCTCCCCAACACCATCCTTTGGGACACTCTGAAATCCAGATGTGGCTAAAAGATGCCATGGCTTGGACTCATCCCTGCACCCCATTTGCAGTGAAGCTGAACACACAGAGCTGCAATTCCTGAAGAGTTTATGCAGAAAAGCCTACGCTGAAGGCAGTGGCTTCTTGTCTTCAAAATGCTGAAGCCTGAAGATTCTAAGAGGCCAGAAAATGTGAAAATTTTGCAATTCAGGAATCTGAATCTCTTCTCCTTTCCTGGCTTTAGGTAAAGCTCAGACCTGAAAAACCAGGTCTAGGCCTAAACCCCGCCGGGCTCCGTGGGGCAGTGGAGACCTCCAGGGGCTCAGGTTGCCCTTTCATGCCTGACTGCAGCTCATCAAGGCCCAGAGTCTAATAATGAACCAAGGAGGCTGAGAGCTTCCCCTGACAGCTGAACTGATGGCTGTAATTAGGGACTGGCCCACACAGCTTTTCATTAAAGACTTGTTAGGGCTGCTGTGGACAGAGGTGCTGCACGGGCAGGAAAAGCCACCACAGCCCCCAGCCTGCAGGGGAAGGGGAGCAGAGCAGCTGGGAGCAGGCAGGGATTTCAGGAAAAGCCACCACAGCCCCCAGCCTGCAGGGGAAGGGGAGCAGAGCAGCTGGGAGCAGGCAGGGATTTCAGGAAAAGCCACCACAGCCCCCAGCCTGCAGGGGAAGGGGAGCAGAGCAGCTGGGAGCAAGCAGGGAGCTCTCTGTGCTGCCCTGGATTCCCACCTGGCCATCAGTGTGTGTCTGCAGTTGCGTCTGGGTACACCCAAGCACGTCCTGATTTCACTGCACAGTTGTTATTTTTTAAACTTCTGCAGTGCCCAGGTTATTCCCAGATGTTGGTGAGTGCACTGACCAGGGTCTGAGTCTCTGAGTTTGAGGCTGTGCTTCCTCCTCTTCAGACCTGCTGTGTGCTCCTAGAAGAGCCTGAGCCTCTCTTGCCCTAGCCTAGGGCTCGCTGGTTTTGGCTGAGATTCACTCCCCACCCTCCCTGAGTGCTGAGATGTCCCACCACAGCTGCAGCAGCGCTGGTACCACAGGTGTCTGTACCACTTCCTCTCTTTTCCTTCACGGAAAAATTAAAAATATTTACTTACATAGCAAAACCAAAGCAGACTAAGAAATACACTCATTTTCTAGGTGACAGGTAGAACAGAGTCCTCTGGGCTCCTTTCCTTCCTCTGCCTTTCCAAGCACAGGACCTGCTTCTCCTGCATTTCAAACAAGATTTCGGGGTCTGTTAGTTTGATTCTGCAGTTTTTCTTACTCCAGGGTAATGTGTGCTTTTCTCGTAGCTGTTTTATAGAAGAACTTGTGATTCTAAATGGCAAAGTGAAGGAAAAGGAAGTAAACTGGTTATTGTGCCAGAAACGCTCCTGGCACTCCTCCCATTTCTATTTTCCCTTACATTATAAAGCTGGAATAAATCAAAGTGAGCAATTCACTGGCGAACTGATGAAAGGGGAGCAGAATCAGCACTCTGGTCCCTTGTACTGATATAAAAAAGGTGTAGTCCCATGCAGGCAACAGTTTGCCTGGATTACAAGTGGTGGGGATGGAGAATAGCCCTGGAGTGTTTATTAGCAGTCATAACCTTAATCAAATAACACTCAAGGATATGTAAAGAAATCTGTTCCACTGCAGCCTCCCAAGCCAAATAAAGGAGTAAATGGGACTTCTATCAAAAATCCCTTTTAAAACTCATGCATGCTGGGTTCTAAAAAAATATCTCCCTATTTCTTGGGGAGCAGCCAAGGCTCCAGAGGAGCTGCCCTAGATCAAACCAGCAGCCCAGTGTGCCAGGCATTCATCCTCTGCTGGAATGAGAGAGATGATGCTCCAGGAGGAACCTGCCTGCCTGGGACACGTGTGGGAGGAGGAGGAGGAGGAAGAGGATGCTCTCCCAAAGCACCAAACCAGGTTGGAGGGGGCTCTGAACAACCTGGCCTAGTGGAAGGTGTCCCTGTCTGTGGCAGGGGGATGGAATGAGATGATTTTTAGGGTCCCTTCTAATCCAGACAAGTCTGGGATTCCATAACCATCGGCCCTGCAGGCATCCCCCAGTTCAGAGATCTTCACTTTGCACGGCAGGAGCCTCATTCACTCCCTCTCCCCCATCTGTGGGGCTGCTCCAATCAAGCTTTGCATATTATGTGGAATTACTTGGGGGAAAAAGAAAGGAAAGAAAAGAAACAGACTCTGTGTAATAGAGGTGCATGTAAATAATCACTGCCCTAATCCCCTCTGACAATGAAAGATATCCAACCAGAAATTGTTCGAGCCTGTAACTCAACCTGAAATTTAAGCACAAGGAAGTCGTGTCAAAAGGGGACTTGGGTTCCCATAAAAGCCTCTCAGCTTCCAGACCCTGGGCCCCTTAGCCAAAAAAACAGAGCAAACTTCCAGACATAACATCTGAGAAGTGCAGGCCTCTCAAAGGACTCTCTGCAGAGACAACCAGCAGGAAAATGAGGGAGAGGAGGAAGCTCCAGCCCAGATGAAGTACCTGCCACAAAGCAGAGGCACGCTGTCCATCAGAGCTGCAGCAGGCTCTGGGGCATTATCCCAGGAAGGCTGGGGAAAGCCCTCTCAGGGAAGGCATTCCAGACTGGACAAAGCCCTGGGGAAATTCGAGGCTGGAATCTGTTCTGCTTCACTCTTGTGCAGCAGCTTGGAGTTGATGCGTGACAGAAGAATCCCAAGTGGTGTAGGAAGAGGAGGCCCTGGCAGAGAGGGGGCATTGGTGACCTAGCTGTGGTTTCAGTTCTCTGGCTCCATCACTTCCATCCCACTAAGGACTCATGGAGTGTGGGGCCCTGCATGGAAACCCTCCTGAAAGCTGCAGATGCCACCTGGAGAGTGGGGGGACCTCCCCTCCTCTCTGTGCAAGGACACCTGAGGTGAGCACCTGCCTTGCAGCCAGTGATGATGTCAAAAGAAGCATCAAGAGCCAAATGCTGGGCTGCTTTTAAGAGCAGAGGGCCAGCTTTTGGTTTTTCACAAAGGGAGAGAAGCCCTAGGAGGGCACTGTCTTCTCCAGGGCCAGCAGCCAGCCTGCCCCTTCCCTGTGTGCACACACCCTGCCTTGCCTGCCCCTCAGCAACTCCTCATGGACTGCCAGAAACCAGCCCAGGTCATTTCTCCAGGTGAGTCCAGGGTGTTTCAGTGCCCTCCTCACAACAATGTCCCATGGTCCCTCAGAAAGGTCCCTTGGGGGTGCAAGAACCTGTCATTGCTCTGGAGGAACCCCAAAGTTAAAGAAAAAAGAGTTGCCTCCATAGCACACCCAGAAATTCCCTCCAGAGCTGAGCCATGGGGTTAGGGGGTGGTGGGGATGTGGAAACAGCATCACTGAATAACCAGACTGTTTGAGAGCAGGTCATAGAAACAAGGTTTGGGTTGGAAGGGGCCTTAAAGCCCATCCAGTGCCACCCCTGCCATGGGCAGGGACACCTTCCACTGTCCCAGGGTGCTCCAAGCCCTGTCCAACCTGGCCTTGGACACATCTTAGCCTTCAATGCCCAATGGCTGCAGCTGATCTTGTCCAAACCTGGCCTTGAACACCTCCAGAAATGGGACAGCCACGACTCCTCTGGGCAACACGTGCCTCATCATCCTCACAACAAAGAACTTCCTCCTAATACCTAAATTTGCTAAAATCTAACTTTCTCGCCTTGGCTTCTCCAATTATTTCAAATTTTATGGACCCTTTTCATCTCTAGACCCCCACCAAGGCATCAGCTGCTCCCAGTGCCTCCAGAGCCCCAGCTGCTCAGGCCTCTGCTCTGTGCTGCTCTGCATCACCCTGATGGAAGAGGAATTTCTAAGGAAACAAGGAGCAGCTCACGGGGAGCAAAGCAGTTCAGCTGCAGGGCTGCACAGCTCCCCTGAGCTGGAGCAGTGCTGGCTGCCCTTCACCCCTTTATCCAGACACAAGGTTCTCCTGGTGCTGGATTCCCGCTGCGGGCGGCAGGATCCACCCTGATCCAGCAGGGAGCTCCTCTCTGCTGGTTGGGAATTTCCAGCGGGGCGGGTTCTCATCGGAAAGTGCCAATACACTGAAATCAAAGCCCCTCGTGGGAATGTACCACTTTCAGGGAATCTTTCATGGGAAACTTTTCCTCAAGCCCAGGCTGGAGCTTTCCCTTTGGGAAGTGTGAGCAAGGGCTCTCCACATCCCGCATCCCTGTCACTTGGCAGAGCTGGTGGTCCCTGGGGATGGGGACACCCTCACCCCCTCTGTATTTCCTTCCCCTCCATGTCCCCACCCCAGGAGCCCTTACCGTGGGGTTCATGGCTCCACGGATTGATTTTACCCCCAATAAATGCTGTAACTCTGGGACNGCGGGTCACACCAGCCCAGGTGTTCTTTGCAGGCTGGACAGGGCTTGGAGCCACCTGGGGCGGTGGAAGGTGTCCCTGCCCATGGCAGGGGATGGAAGGAGATGGGCTTTAAGGTGCTTTCCAACTTAAACAATTCTGTCATCCCACCATCCCTTGAGTTGGAGGGTTGGGAGCAGGCGTGAGGGCAAACCAAGCTTTGCAGCTTGCCTGGTCCCCAGAACAAAAAAATTTGGAGAAAGGACTCCTGGGCATGGCAGGACACGGCATGGTCACCCCCAGGTCCACCCACAGCACCCAGGATCCACACGGGGGTAAGGTGCAAGCAAAGGTTTATCCTTGGGGTGGGCACAGCTCAGAGTGCCCCTGTGGAGCACGACACGGATTTAGGAGCTCCCAGGTCCCACTTCATTTGTTCCCCCCAAAAAATGTGAAGAGCTTGGGTCCCTCTTGAGGTGCTCAAAGGCAGGGGAGGTGTCTCCACCTGTCCCTGCAGTGCTGGGGCCCACATCACAGCTCTTACAGGCAGCAGAACTTAAACTGACACGTTTTTTTGGCAGTTCAAGGCTGTTTCAGGAGGATGCTCCCTGCAAACACACTGTTGCAATGCTGCCAGTGCCTGCCAGGCTTCCACACCTGCAGGATCAGATCTGGCACTTGGATGGGATTTGGGGCAGCGCTGGAGGGGATGATGGGTACATGAAGCTGTTCCTCCTCTTTCCCATGTGATTTCTTCTCCCACTGCAACCATTTTCTAATTTTGCATCGTGATGAAATTGGGACCTTCTGAAGTTTTCCCCCAGAAGGACCCAGAGGGCTCAGAGATTGCAAAACCTCCCGGTGCCACCTTATCTGCCAGTGCTTGTGCTGCACTCCAGGCTAAACACAGCTGCTGCCAAGCACAAGAGATGAACTTGCTCTCAAGGACAACACCAGCCTAAGGAGCTTTTGAAAGGGTATTAGGAGCTTTACATGTAGCTTTAGTTCCCTGTTTGCCACCCCAGAGAAGGACTGCAAGTGCTGCTCTCTCACCCAGATGTTTCAGGGACTCTGTTGTGTGCTCCTCTCCCTCAGCCACATCATTTTCCTCTCAAGCCACAGCAAAAAAGTGCAGATTTTGCATGAATTCACAGAACCATCACAGTTGGAAGAGACCTTCCAGATCATAGAGTCCAACCACAACCCAGCAACATCTTGATCACCCCATAACCATGTCCCCAGGTGCCACCTCCAGACACCATCCCCTTCCTGGGCAACCTGTTCCAATGCCTGACCGATTTTTCAGCCAAACTTTTTTCAGATATCTCAATCTCCCCTGATGCAGCTTCAGGCTGTTTCCTCTGCTCCTTTCACTTGAGACATGGCAGAAGAGCCTGACCACCACCTCACCACAGCCTCCTGTCAGGGAATTGTAGAGAGAAATGAGGTGTCTCCTGAGCCTCCTCTTCTCCAGACTGAGAGCCTGGGGAAGAGCAGCCTCATTTCTCTCTACAGCCTTCTCCAGACTGTAGAGATAAATGAGGTGTCCCCTCAAGAACCTCCTCTTCTCCAGTTTCCTCCTGCAGAGGTTTCAGTCCTGCAGCTCCTGCAGAGATTTCAGTCCTGTTCCCCTCCTTCCCTCCATTCAATCTGACTTTTTCATTCCTCATCACTGTGCTGTGGAACAGCAGCAGTGATTCTCAGTTTCATCTCAATGATTCTCTCAGCAAACAGTTCTCAGCCTTCCTGCATCCTCTGCCTCCCTGGCCTACACTCCTCTGCAGCTCCGTGGAGACACTTTTCCAAGGCTGCCAGGACCTTTCCACCCTGGAGTTCAGCCTTGCCATGTCCCTTGCCACGTGCACTGAAGCTCCCAGGGAATATCCTGCCTGATGGCGTGCCAGCCTTGTTGTTGTCCACTATGGATGAGATAATGTCTCTCAAATCTGGATCTCTGACACGAGGGCATCCAACCCCCTTCCGCTTGTGGCTGCATTCCAGTTTCAGGACAGAAATGACCAGGAGAAATATGAGAACTTAGTGACATTCTTGGCTTGGGAATCGTCAGCCTGGCGTGGAAAGGAATGAGATAAAAAGAGATCAGTGTTATTTTCAAGGCCTTGTTTTGTGATGCACTTTGGTACTCACCATTCCAAAGAGGCTTTTGGGCTCCAGGTGAACCTTGCTGAGGAGGGTGGAACAGGTTATTTTTGTTGATGGAGCACACTGGGACAAGAACAGCCTTTAAAAAAGAATTGTGGGGCATGGTGGCTGTTTGTTCCCTGAACGCTGTTTTCCTCGAGACAGAAGAGCCAAGGCAGGGACAGGAATGCATCCTGCTTTTCCAGGCAGGTACTGGCAGGAATATTGCCAGAAAACATTGTGAGTGCCTGCCTCACAGGATAGGGGGATTTTCAGATGGTGCCCATGAATCTGGGATAAACCTCTCAGAACAAGCAAGGATGTGTTTAGAAGCGTGTTGAGGGTGGCAGCCAAAAAAGCAGTTTATAGAATTCACTTGCAGGGATGAAAGGAAAAGTTTAATTGTCTTGATGGAGCACTGGAGCCCAGAGCAGCCTTGGTACAACAAAGATAGTGATGAAGTGCAGTGCTGGGAACCACCCAGCAGCCATGCCAGGAAAGCTCCAGTGTCTTCATCGCTTTGTCACAACAGGAGTGACGAGAAGCAATCTCCATCCTCTCAGAGTTAAGTGTTCCAACAGTGACTTCCTCTCTTGGCTGCACCCAGAGGGACAGGGAGGTGATCTGGGTGAGAAATCAGTGTGCAGTTTGGTGCTGGTGTTTGCAACACGTGCATGCTAGTGATGAGGGAGGAATCCAAGGCTTTTTGTTGGCCTAATCAGATAAAAATCGTGCTGAAATCCCTACTGGTGCAGGAACACGCTCCTGTCACACAGATGAATTCCTCCAGTGGCCCTGACTGTACAGGAGGCAGATAAACACCAGAGCATCTGCTGAGGAGAGGAGATTACCCAGAGCTAATGCTCTAAAGGTGGCTGCAAACACGAGCAAAATGGAGAATACTTTACAGACAGAGCATTCAGCAGCATTTCTGCAGTAAACAGGACACAAGAGCTCTTGGCCATGGGAGGGAGCGGGGCTCAGCTCTGTTTGCTGTGCCAGCACTTGTGTCCTGCACCCTGTGCCAGCCAGGCTCAGAGAGGATGTGCCCTTGACCTGCCAACCTGGCCTGATGTCACTCCATTTGTTCTTTCACCCCATCCTGTACTGTGGGAGTGCCCGAGACACCCAGAAATGGCACCCCTTGTCACAGAACCCCAGAATGGTTTGGGTTGGAAGGGATCTAAAAGCTGATCTCGTTCCAAAATCCCTACCATGGACAGGGACACCTTCACTAGCCCAGGTAAGTGGAATTCTGTCCTTCCAGTGGAAGTCCAGTGGGTTTCTCCAAGGGCTCATAGCTGCCCTTGGGGCGCTGTGCATGTCTCAGCCTCACAGCAATCAAGAGAGGCTATTAAATATCAATCACTTCCCATGAAGTTGATGTTTTTAATCCCCACGCTGCCTTCTCTTTTCACACACTGCTGACTGGGGCCTCTCCCCACTGTGAGGGCTTTTCCCCTCTTGCCTTATTTCTCCCTCCCACTCGCAGCCGGGAATTAAAAGACATAATAAAGAGCCCTTGAAGCGGATGGGGGGGTGAGAGTGGGGAATAAAAAAAAAAAATGCAGGTTCCTTGTTGGAGCCAGGGATTCATCTGCCTCTCCCCGTGGAGATGAAGAGGCCCTTTCACCCCAGCAACCAGAAGGTTGAAGCTGGATATGTGCTCAGCAGCACGGCCGGGGCTGGGAGCTGCCAGCCTGGGGTGTGATGGCGGTGACATTTCTACCTCAGATTAGAGGGCACGGTGCAAAAACCCATTACAGTTGCTGGGGAGACTGTCCCTTCATCAGGCTGCACGCTTGGGAGCGAGCTGGGGTAGCCATGGAATGGGGCCCAGCGTGGCTCCCAGCCCTCTGTGCAGATGGATGGAGGTTAATCAGAGCTGCCCAGCCCGCCGTGCCCACCGCGCTGCCCCAGGTGGGAGCCCAGCGCCTCCAATATCCCCACCCAGTGCCCCCGCTTTGTTCTCCGCTGCTGCCCGGCGATTTTCATTACAAATATCCTCTTATTATGTGCTCACCGAGGGAGAGGGAGGAGGGAGAGGGCCCACACAAAGAGAAAGAAAAGGCTGCTTGCTAGAAAAGCAGTAATTACAGGGCTGGGGGTTCCTGGAGGAGGATTCATACGGATTCGACATGGCAGTGGTTCACACGTCCGGACCCTCCAGGGGCAAGCTCCTGGTTTGATTTCATTATCAGCAAGCTGGGCTGCTGGGAGGCTTCTGCCCTGAAATGAGTTCCCAAAAAGGGAAAGTTGCATTTCTTTTATTAGTGCCTTTGAAGGCAGTTTTGCTGCTGCCCCTAGAAGCCTCTGCGTTTGCTCAGGCACGGGATGGGAGAGCACAAGTGCCACGAGTTGGCCTGACAGCACCAGTTAGTTTGGGAAAATGTCACATATTGGTAAAGCCTTATAAAATAAGGGCCCTGTTACCCTTGTAAAATCATGGCTCAGGCCTGTTACTTCAGCTAAGTAGAAGAGGACTATGGGAAAGTGGCTCAGCTGCATTGGAAGTAGAAAAACAAGTTATATAGCCATTCATGTTGTGGTGTTTGGTGGTTGTTGAATTATGTTTGTTATGATTTAAAACTTTGTAACTGATAATGGGCTAACTGCATGAAAAGGCCTGTTTTTTGCAATAAAGCATCTCTCTTTTGCACCTGCTTGGGGACTCTGTGTCACTACCAACCCTCAGCCAGAGGAAACCTTCTGACAGGATCCCAGAATGGCTTGGGTTGGAAGGCCCCTCAAAGGCCTCCAGTTCCAGCCCCTGCCATGGGCAGGATGGGCAGGGACATCTTCCACTACCCCAGCTTGCTCCAAGCTCTGTCCAGCCTGGCCTTGAACTTCTGGGGATGGGAATTCACATCTTTCTGGTCTATTATTTATATGTGATCACCATCTATTTTAGAAAAAGCTGGTGGACTCAACTCTTCAAACATCTCCTAACCCCAGACACATGGAGACTCTGCTCTCACAGATAAATCAAATCTCTGTCCTTTTCTGTTGTAGTTGAGATGGTCACAACACAAAGCAACACCATTTTCAGAAGGCTTCAAACCTGTTTTTATTCTAGCATGCACACTTTTTATACATTCTTACAAAACTCTTCAGTTTAGTCATTGGTCAGGAGAGACAAACAAAGTGCTCATTGGAACAGGCAGTTGCAGGTTTCTCTTATTTATCCTTCTTTCTTTCTTGGTTCCTGTGTCAATGACCTTGGTAGAAAATTCTTTCAGGGATAAGCGTGGATCTTCTTATCAAACTTCTCTCTGGCTCACAGAAGTCACTGTAAAACCTCTTCCACACTTTTACAAGGGAGGTAAAAGAGGATCCAGGTGTAAATGGATGCAGGTGAAGCCTCCCAGAAGCAAACTTGACCTTTGTGTACTCACTTGTCACAGGTATTGTGTGATTTTCCCCAGTTCAGGCTGGGTGGGGCAGCTCAGCACCCAGAGCATGGCAGTGTCGGGGCGTTTGCACAGCTCTGGGTCAGGTAAAAACCCCATTTTACACCTGGGTGAAACGATGGCTCAGATTAACCAGGCCAAGTCCAGGCAGGGGCTCTGAGAGAACCCAAGCTGTCCCCTCAAAAAACATGTTAGATACCGCTCCCCTTCCCTAATGCCTCCTCATATATTGGACACAAACCTGAAAGGGAGCGAGCCTGGGGCCACTCTACACCATTTCTCTGGGAAATGCATCTCAGGAGCAGATTTTCACCTTGCTTGGTGCTTTGCCAACAACTCTGGGACAGCTGTAGGACTCTTAGCAGTGGCAGGGCTGATGACGAGACAGAAACTCAAGGGAAGATGTTTCTGCCATTAGAACACACACTTTCAGGCAAGCTACCTTGATCTTTTGTGGTTTATGATGTGCATAGGACAAGGACCAGCAGATCAATTCACTCTGCAGTTCCAGAGGTGAGTACAGTCATTTATTTGAGGACAAACAGTAAGAGATCTGCTGCCATGGGCAGAGCCCCCTGGAGCAGAAGTCACTACATTCCCTGTAAGCTCAGAAACAGTATATACCTCTGTACCTGTGGGTGTCTGAGTCCATTATTCTTGGAACAAATGCAAACCGAACTCTGGGTTTCAGGTAACCCCAATCTCCTACTAAAAAAAAATAGAATGGTTTGGATTGGAAAGGACATTAAAGCTCATCTTGTCCCTGCCATGTGCAGGGACACCTTCCACTGTGCCAGGCTGCTCCCAGCCCTGTCCAGCCTGGCCTTGGGCACTGCCAGGGATCCAGGGGCAGCCACAGCTGCTCTGGGCACCCTGTGCCAGGGCCTCCCCACCCTCACAGGGAGGAACTCCTTCCCAGTATTTAATCTAATTCTATCCTTCAGCTTAAGGCAATTCCCCCTTATCCTGTCCCTGCGTGTCCTTGTGGAAAGTCCTTCAGCTTTCTTGGAAGCTCCCTTAGGTGCTGGAAGGTGACTTCTGGAAATGAGTCCCAGGTTAATGGTCTGGCTCCTCATAAAACCAGGCTGACTCCCAAACTCGGACCCCAGCCCAGCATTTGGTTTCCAAACACGCCGAATGTTGCTTTGGTTCTCTCTCTTAATTCCCATCATCTTTTCTTTCTCTCTTTATTTACTTCTTAATTTCCATGGGTCTTAATTTCCTGCACCCGAGCCCTGCTGAGCCCAGGCAGTGCCTACATGGGACTGCCCTCCACAGCCTTTCCCTGCTCAGGGAAAGGTCAGGGAGGGAGGTTAGTGTGGCGAGAAGAAAGGCAGCAGCAGACAGACAGAGAGCTCTCATAAAGCTCTGGCTGTGAGCCTCTCTGAGAAAATGTCAGCTTGGGGAGGCTGTAGCAGCTTTAATCTGCAGTACAAGGGGATTAAAAGACTCGTTCTCACAGGACAAAAGGGAAGGGAGGGAGCGGAAGGAGCGGAACAAGGGGAGAATGAAGCCTGCAAGGGAGGAAGGGAGAAAGTTAAAGAGCTCAACTCTAAAGAGCATCGGGGCTGAAAGAGCTCCGGCTCGGAGTGTAATAAATGTGAAGTGGCCTGCACAGAAAAGGGGCTCTGGCCAATGGCTTGGCTTTGCTTTTTCACACTAAGCACACACACTTCAGGCTGCTTCAGGCCGGGCAACTTGTTATGTTTGGCTTTGTTGATTTTCAGGGGCAAAGGAGTAGGAGGGGGAAGCAGAAGGTTAATGAGGCACTGCCAGATGTGCCACTCCAGAGGAGCAGTGGGCACTCTGTGTTTTAAACAGTGCTTTAGGGGCTTTGATCCTCACCCCTGCTGTCCCTCAAACCCTCCTTGTCCTCGAGGGCCGGGGTGGAGTGGAGGGGCCTGGGAACAGGAAGGAAGTGCGTGGAATTGCGGGATGCTGTCCTCAAGTACTGCTTGAGCAACCCTTTCACACGTCAGCAAGGCTGGGAGAGGAACAGTGGCACTGAAAGGGTAAGGGAAGAAGGGGACTTTAAATACTTTTCAAAGGAAGAAAAAAACCCCCAAAAAACCAAATTAAGGCATTAGTTGCAGGAAATGTAAAGGCCAAGGAGCCACCAACACAGACAAGGAGTTGTGCTCCAGCAGGGAAAGCAGGCACTCCAAACCAGCTCAGGTATTGCAGGAAATGAGGGCTCTCAGGGCTGGACCTCAAACCAACACAGGGCTGCTCTGCCTGATCAGCAAGGTTTGGACATGGCAAATGTTCTTGAAGGCAGGAGGACTTTTCCCCCATCAAGGACATATTTTAGTCTCCCAAAATCAAAATCTTTGAAGAAATGACAGGAGAGGAAGGTAAGACCCCCATGAGTTCTGAGTTTCTCCCACGAACACACTCACCATCCTCAGGAACTGGCAGAGGACAAAAGCAGGTTTCCAGCAGGCACTGAATTAACCAGGGCTGTAACAAGTTCTCTCATCTTCTACGTTACCCACCTTCCCAGCTCCACAGCCCTACAACCAGGAGAGATGCTCCAGGAGAACACCAGGCACAGTCAAACAAATGCCTAAAGCAGCTTTTCCCTGTTTTAGCAGCTCAGCACAATGCTGGGGCCTGGCTGGTGCACAAATTCTACTGAGAGGGGAAAAAACCCCACAACTTTGTAACATAATAAGCAAGTTCCAGACAGGAATTAAAGAGTATAGCATATCCAGTGGAGACAGGGGCTGCAGTGGCATTAAGGGTAGGAAGAATATAATTACCTGACCTGGACTGTGGCCAGGATAGTGGTATTCATTTATTTCAACAAAGCCAGAAGTGCCAAAACCTGGATTTTCCATTGAAACCCAGAAGATGGCAAATCACAGCACCCTGATTGCATTCCTCCAACTCCTGGCTGGATGGAACAGTCTTCCTGATAAAGGTGAAAAATTAACACCCACCTCACGTGGCTACAATGGGAGAGCTCACCCTCAGCTTCATTTGGGAAGCCTGGTGCCATCCCAGTGCCATCCCAGTGCCATTCCAGAAGCCCAAGGCAATGCCTGCATCTTGCAGCCCCCAGAACATCTTCCCACTGCCCACGGCGAGGGCGAAACCACGCTCGGGCACAAGCTGAGCTCCAGCACAGCCCCAAGTGTGATCTGGTATTAATTATCCTGTTCTGCAGAGATAAATGCTTAATCCTCTGGCTGTTGACACTGGAAGTGGCCCAATCTACCCCAGGGTGGATATTATCCCAGGGAACTTGGCTTCAGCCATCATCCCACATCATGTGCTGTACAAATGTTTGCTGGCTTGCAGGGAATGGAGTTCTTAGGGTGCATGGGCTCCTCTGTGGCACAGCTAATCCACAAAAATACATGACCCAAGCATTCATTGTATCAGGTTTTTCTTATTTCCTCTTTTTTTTTTTTCCTTTGACATAATATTACGAATTTCATGTGGAATTCCTCATTTTCAGACATTCCCTATTTCCTTACAGCTTAGCAGCTTTCCTACTCCAGCACTGACAGCAAGGAAAGCTTCCTAAGCAGTGCTGCCCAAGGGATGTGGAGATGGGTCTGAGACCCCTGCTGCTGCTAGGGGAGTCTTTCCCTGTTTGCCAGAAGAAAGGCAAATGATCCACATTGCTTGCCTGGTTTTAGACTCCCTGGAGAGCCTAAATCAAGGAGTTTGTGTCAGGGAGAAAGCAGCAATGCTGATGGGGTGGGAAATTGTTCTGATTTCTGCCCAAGCTTTAGGACTTTGGTCTTTCCTATGTCTGAGCAGTCCCCCTGTGTGCCAGGAGGGAAAACCTGTCCCACCCCCACTGTCCCTGCCCTGCTGCCCTGGCCATGCATTTTGTGACACCTGGGAGACACCTTCCCCCCTTCCCACTCACACCCAGCCTCCTCCCCACTTGTTCCTCTCTACCAAAGGCAGATTTTAAACTCTGACAGAGAAGTAAGTTTGAAATGAAGTATTATTGCACACAAGTACATGGGAATGAAGGTTTGCTCCCCATTTAACAATTAAATGGGTTTTCCAGACAGCAGAATTCCACACAGACTCCAACAGCACCACAAGCAGCTGATACAAAGGGTTGAGTACAGGAAATAGGACAGGGAGTCAGTGCATGGTGGGACTTTTTTCCCCTAAAAACACAGTTAAATAGTTATTTAGCTTAGAGTGGTGCCTTGGAGCTCTGCACCACTGCACAGTCATACACAGGAGCAATTCCTGCTTCCACAAAGCTTCCAGTCAGCTGTGGGAAACTAAGGCAGTGGGAAGGGAAACACTTCACAAAATCAGCAAGTGGTGGCTGGAGGCAGATCACACAGGCTGAAGGACCTGGAGAGGGAAAGCTGAGCACCCACCTGAGGCAGGTACTGCTCTTGACCTAACGTGACACAAAGCTGCAACTCTTTATTGAGGTCAAATCTGGCTGCTCTCACCACCCGCCCTTTAGAGAGGTGGCTGGAGCCTTCTGCAAATTCCTTCTACAAATTCCTGCAGAAAAAAAGGAGCTTGCTGGGAATATGACACACTGAGTGAGCTTAAGTTTTTTTGTCAACTTTGTTTGTTTTACCAGAGCAGTTTTTCTAGTCTTAGTCCAATGGAAATAAACCTTCAGCCCACCTGAATGCAGAAGTTTGTATCTGCCACCATTGTGCTCAATTTAATCTCAAAATCACAGTGAGGCAAAGAACTCACAGTAGAAAAAAAGCTGAGCTTTTTATTGGATTTGTTTTACTCCTTAACAACACGATGCAGAGAGGGACTATTGGCTCCTGGGCACTTCACCTCAGCTGTAAGGCTGCACTAAGATCTCCCAAGGAGAGATGGGAATTTGAAGCCTAGCAGTGAGAGCATGAGAAAGGGCTCCAATCCCTCATATCTGAGACAAGAAAGGGGGTTCTGCAGAGTAAAACAACATTTTGCAATTCAAACTCCTTAGGTCTGTTCCCCACTCCCACACTGCCTTGAGAGTGCACATAAATAAATCTCCTTTCTCTCTCTCTCTCTATCCCAGCTCTTTGTATCTTAACACGGAGGGGGATGTTGCTGCTGAGACAACCTCAAATCATTGCTGCACCAGCCCAGCTCCCAAACTGGCAGTAATCACAGATTATTTCTATCTGGAGGACTGAATATTCAGTCATTTGCATAATTTCAGAGATGGGGTTAAAAGCTGGGAGAATTTGGGCTTCCTGGCAAAGGAGAAGTGTCAGCTCATCCTTCCAGTGCCACATCCAGTGTGTGCAGGGACTGTTTTAGACTTTTGCCCTAACCTGGAGCTGGCAGTGGATAATTTGTACTCCATGATCCTCTTCAGCAAAGCCTCTTAATATGCTCCCTAATCAATGACAGAGCACAGTCCTGGAGCTCCAAAGCCACACAATTCATGAGGAAGCAACAGCAAGCAAGAACAGCAGGAACATCTGGGAAGCCACCAGGCACGGCAGGGCTCTGCTGCATCATCAGGGTGCCTCGTCCCCTCCTGACAGCTGGGGTGGCAAATGGAAGCAGGAGGAAAAGGAGGGAAACAGGAGGCTGGCAGTGAAAGACAAGGTGAAGCAGCTGCTCCAAGCAGATATTTAAGGATTTATCTGAGTCTTGCTTCCCAAACTGGTGCTTGGCCATTTGGGATTATCCCAAAGCATTCTCCACCTCATCTACTCTTAAATCACTTAACACACACCTCCCTTCTTCTCCAAGCAGGTGGCCAGTCTACCATCTCTGAAGCCTCCCTGCTGAGAAATGGCTCCAATAGTGATGCAGAATTGATTTGCTTCATGACACTGGATTCTGCCTGGTCTTGAGATGTCCTCAGAGCTCCCTAAAAATCTATTTGCTTGCAGCAAAATGATCCCTCTCTGTATTTTCACACAACAGAAGCACAGAGCAGCTCACACTGCTGTGTATCCATAATTAAGCAGCTCCTAAGAGCAGGATAGGCATGTTGGAGTTACATTCCTTCTCTCCAAACATGCCATGGAGCATCCAACTCCAAGAAACTGCAGGCAGTCCCTTCCAGCCTGGAATTCCATGGTTCTGTGGGATGAAACCACCTGGTACAGCAGCACAGACACCACGTGGGATCCTGCCTGGCTCCCTGTGTGGAGCCTCCTTTGATCTGCAGGGCAGCACTGGTCAATCCGTGCTTCTCCCAGAAAAAACACCAAAGCAGGTCACCAAACTGGGCTGTGTGTCACCAAACTGGGCTGTGGGTGCAGGTCACCAAACTGGGCTGTGGTGTGTGTCACCAAACTGGGCTCTGTGTGTGTGTCACCAAACTGGGCTGTGGTGTGTGTCACCAAACTGGGCTGTGTGTGTGGGTCACCAAACGGGGCTGTGGGTGTGTGGCACCAAACTGGGCTGTGGGTGCATGTTCTGAGTCCTTTGGTACTCCCAGGAACCTGATTGCTGAGCAACATTAAATGCTCACAAAGCCACTCAAGTCTTGGACAACCTGGAGAAGCAGCTCCAAATCCCTGCTCCATGACCTGAGCAGCTTTCCAGAGCCCTGCACGGAGCTGCTGCAGCAGCAGGCACAGCAAAGCAAAGCCCAGTGACACAGCCATGAGCAGCAGAGCTCAGGCAGTGCTCCCAGGCCTTTTCCTGGGGTCTAACCCACTGTCCATGACACACATCCAGGATTCCCCCCAGGCTCAAGGTCCTCATTCCTCTTCCAGAGCTTCCTGTGACAACCACGTTTGTGTGGGAGCTGATTTACTTGCTGTGTCCCACATGGGTCAGCTCTTTTGGCCTGTGCCTTCCAGGTGACTGTCCCAGGGACTAAAAGGTGACTCAGAAAGCACAATATAAATGAGTCCTGAAGTCCAGCCAAGCCACCACTCCTCCCTAGCCTGAGGAGAGTCTCTCCCAGGATCACAGCCTGCCTGCACCCTACTGTTTGATGGAGAACTAGAGCAGGGGCAGGGAGAAGCAGCTGATCTTTGTCCCTAAGGCAGGGCAGCACCTTTGGCCCCTGCTCTCACCTCCCAGGTATTTGGGCAGTTGGATGCTGAACTTCAGGACCACATCTCCACTCTCCATCCTTTCCCCATCTTCCTTCTGGTGACACAGATGGTGCAGAGCAGGCACAGGGCAGGCTGCTCAGACAGCAGGGACAGCACTGCACCCCTTCCCTGTCCTGCAGAAACATTCATCAGCAGGATCCCATCACACCAGCTCTCTCAGTGCCAGGTGGACCCTGAAGCCACAAAAGCAGATCTCCTGCATTCTCTGTAGATGTTAGAGATGTTCAGAAGGGTAGGGCAAGAACACAGAGTCTGTGGTTCCTTCTCCAGCTGGTCAGGCTGGTTCATTCCAGGCTCTCCATCAGGTCAGCAATGGAACAGATGCTGCACAGCATCTTTGGCCCCTCACACTGGGTTTGATCCACCACCCAGCTGAAACAGCGAAGCCTGGAAGCAGCTTCATTTAGCACTGGCTGGAGAAATTCCTTACAGGAAGCTCCCAGGCACGTTCAGTAAAGGCTGAAAATCCAATCACTCCCTGCCTGTGGCTGCTTCTCTCCTCCACTGCTGGGGCACAGCCCTGGTTAAAGTGCTGGGGCACCTTTGTCCGGGCCACTGCAGGCACACGGTGTGGCAGCTGCAGCCTCAGGCTCCTTGTTGGAGCCCTTCAGAACCAAGAACTCCAGCAGAATGTCCAGGAGGCAGAACACCAGGTGCCTGGAATGGAAAAAAGACAAAGCTTAGGCTGGTCAGGGTGTGTGGGAGGCAAAGCTCAGCACAAGGAAAGAGTGTTCCAATGCTCCAGGGGAGAGAGGAACAATATCAGGTCCCCAGAGAAATGTTTCCAGAGGTGGTTCATTTTTTTTTCACCTCCCCCAAACCAGTGGGTGTTGAAGTTGCTGAGCAGCACAGAAAACACAAATGCATCTTCTGGAGCAAAACACGTGTTTAACAGGATCACTGAAGATGGAAAAGACCCCTGAGATCATTGAGTGCAACCTGTGCCCAATCCCCACCTTGTCAATCAGCCCAGAGCACTGAGTGCCACATCCTGTTGTTCCCTGGACACCTCAGATGATGGGGACTCCAACACCACCCTGGGAAGCCCTTTTCAATGTTTAACAACCCTTTCAGTGAAGAAATATCTCCTGATGTCCAGTCTGACCCTCATTTTTCTGCTGTCCATCAGCAAACCCTTGTCTTCCAGACTCACAGCATTGGGAATAGACAGAAACACCCCCTACACGGACCTGCAGCTCCTCCAGAACAAAACTAAACCAAGATCTGTCTGACCTCCCTGACATCCACTAACTAAGCAGGCCAAACAACATAATTAACATGACTGGCTCAATAATCTGCAGCCAGACATGCAGATGCCCCCTGATATTGCAAGACTGGAATAATAAGCTGGGTGTTTGGTGCCAAGCAGCACTGGCAAAACCCTGGGCACAGCTCTCAGAGCCCACCAGAGTAAAGACCACAATCACATACCTGTTTATCACAGGCTGGCTGAGTGACTCCAGCACCAGGTTCCAGCTCATCTGACACTTACTGGTCCCAAGGATTTCTTGGATCACATCTGGAAGTGTTGGAGACAAAGCTTTAGGAAGTGCTTATTTCCACAGGTCAGTCTTCTCCTGGTGGGTGCTGAATCAAACCTTATGATGGTGCTCTGGGGCTGGGAGAGGAGGGAGTGCCAGGAAAGCATTCCTGGCCAGAAGGGCACATACCAGCAGTGCTTTTTCATTCCCAAAGGACAGTGAGGGCCCTTTACACTACATCAAGGAGTTAAAAGTTCAGACTGCACTCACACAGATTAGGCAGCAGCTGCTTTAATGCCAAAGGTCCCTGTGTCAAACTTCAAGAGAGGGAAATCCAGTGCAGCTGGGCTTGGGATTTCAGTCCAGTGGAAAAGCCACAGGCTTTGCATGGTGGCTTTCCTCACCATGGGACCCTCTGGCAGCAGGTGGGAGCAGAGCTGTCCTGAGCCCTGCCTCGGTGAGGTGGCTCAGAACTGTGAGCACTGAATCATGGCCTGGCTACATACAGGAATGGCCTGGACTCACATCCCTTCCCTCTGAGCTGGGCTGCTTCCCAAACCCTTACACAAACTATCCAGAACTGGAAAACTCTGGGTTTTGCTTGCAGGAAACCATCAAACCTCAAGGGTCATGAAGGTTTCCCAGTGCCTTGGCACGAGCAGTCTCCATCTCTGTATTTAACCACATTTCCAGAGATTCCAGTGCACTGCAGTGTTCCCCAGCTGCTTTCCTATCCCAGGGCAGCTGACAAGTCTCTGGGACACACTTACTGGGCAAGATCCCCATCAGGCTCTGCAGGGCCTGCTCTGCTGTTGCCTTCTTCTGCTCCTCTGTCCTGGGGGGTTTAGGCACTGCTGGTAAAACTCCTCCAGGCCAGATGGATTCCTGCAGCAACTGGAGGTACTGGACCCAGCGCTGGGTGCAGGTCAGGGTAACCATCTGCACTTCCAGCCACCTGCAGGAACAAGGAGAGGGACAAAGGTCAGGAAATGTCCAGCTTGGGACCCAGCTGGGATATTTCCATCTATCAAGAGGGTTAAATCAGCTTCTTTGGGTTCGTTAATGTGCAGTTTTCATGTCTGTACACCTAAGATTTCCACAAGTCTTAATTAGATGAGTTTTCCATGCACCAAAAGTGAGATATGTTCCCTGTGTTATAGACAAATGGGACAAGCAAAGGCCATAAAAAGCCCCATCACCCTGCTAATCACAGGAACCCAAGTGAATCACTGGTGACTAAAGGAAGCCCAGCTCAGGGATACGACTGGCCTGAAGCTCCTGAGTTATGTCCAAGCACAATCTGAGACAGAGCTGGAGGAACTGGTGTTTAACTACAAACAACCCTCAGGAAGGACTGGAAGGACATGAGCCCTGTTCTGGCAGCGTCTGCTCCTCTCATCAGTCCCTCTGCTACCAAGACAGCCAAGGATGTCTTTCCTGGAGACTAAAACATGCTCCACGGATGAGAAGCCATGAATATCCTGATGCTTTATGCCCCTCTCATCCTGCTGTCCAGTCCTGCTCCATCCACTGATGGCAAGCAATGAAATAATAGAATCTCCAAAGGTTTGATTTGGAACCTTAAAGCTCATCTAATTCCACCCTGGGCAGGGACACCTTCTACTAGACCAAGTTGCTCCAAGCCCCATTCATCCTGGCCTTGGACACTCCCAAGGAAGGGGCAGCCACAGCTTCTCCAGATACCCTGTGCCAGGGTCTCCCCACTCTCACAGCCAAGAATTTTTTTGTTCCCATCCAAAATCCAACAGAACTGCTGATGGTCCCTCCTGCTGGGGCAGTACTGTGCCCTTTCTCAGTAACCACCTGCAAATCCCCAAATCCCTGCTCCACAGAAGGGCTTGGAGGGGTTTGCAGCTGCACTGGATGATGTGTCCCCACCACCCAAGGGCTGGTCAGGCACAGTTTCTAAATCAACCATATGGATGGACCCTCTTGCCCAGATGTGAAATCACTTCCTAGTCACAGCACAAGCCACAGCCATCAGTCAGAACTTGCACTGCCTAAAATCTTTGCCCTCAGAACGAGGAGAGGCCATGGATGAATCCCACAGGAAGGTTCCCTGATTTAGCAGGGCTCAGGGTGCAGCACTGCTGGTGCTGTTGGCCTCGCTGGCAGGAGGCTCTGGAGCGAAGCTGGGAGTGTCAGCACGGCGCTGGGGTAGGAAAAGGCTTGTGATTCCGCCAGTTCTTCAAGATTCCCAGAGGACAGGAGTCAGCCAGCAGGGCCAGGAGAGCCGTTCCTCTTGGCAGCTGGTGTTCGTGCTTGCAATTCCGTCACCACTACGCCCCGGCAGCTCCGAGTACATCCAAGAGCCTTGCCAAGGCAAACTTTATTTAACCTGCGCTCTGCCAGACTGTCTGCATTCTTCCTGGGCGAGGCATTCGGGCCAAGGGTGTCCTTCCCCACACAGCTGGGCACTGGGGAATAGCAACACCCAAAGGTAAGCAGGTTGGCATCATGTGGGACAGGGCTGTGGTGTGAGGAGCCCTTTGGCAGCAGGGAATGACGGGTAAACATTCTTGAGGGATGCACACCTAGGAAATGCCAGCTGGAAAGCAAAGGACATTAGAAAACCTGAAAAGATCTCAGTGCAGAGGTAAGGCCTAGAATGTCTCAGAGCAAGGGACACAGGTGATGTTCCCAGTGCTCCCAGGACTGGCACTGGAAATGGGAAGCACATCCTTCATGCTCAGCATTGCCATGGACACGGAGTATGGATGCTGCTACAAGATAATGCCAGAGATGCAAACCTCCCACCTGGCTTAGAGGACAAAATGTCACTTCCCAGTCCTGCCTGGGAAAAGCCATGTTGGAAATACAATTAAAAGGGTTTTAATCTCCAGCCATCAGCAGATTTTAACACTCTGGATCATGGTAAACCCTCCAGCTATTCTCAAGCAAATTAAAGTGTTAAACTGTGACTTCTCTAGGGGCAAGAGTTTTCATTAACACGGTTTTTCATTAACATGGTTTTTCATTAACATGGTTTCTTACACAACCTGCTCTCCTAGCTGAGAAAACATCTGACAAGCAACAGAAATTCAGAGACCTGGGGACAGAGCTGCAGAGTCAACCCTGCACCAAGGGGGATCAGACTGAACATTGACTCCAAACTCATTACAGCAACAGCCACTTTCCAGCCTTTAAAAGGTTGCAGAAAGCAAAGAACAAGCTTTTTTTTTTTCTTAGAGATGTTGCTAAAATAGCAAAAATAATCAAGCAAATAGTGAAAAGAGAAAGTTGAACCTACAGAGAACAGCACATGTTTCCAGACAGCTCAAGAGCAAGCTAAGAACTGACAAATGCTGGAAGGCCCCACACAAACAACCTCCTGTTTCCAGCTCATGTATGTCCCTAAAAACACCAGAATTAGGCAACAAGGTCCCCAAGTAACACCTCTAAATGTGATCACCCAGTCTAAATGTGATCTGCACATACTGTGAGCAGGCGAGTGCTTACAGGTCTGGATTCCCACAGTTGTGAAACACCACGGATGGATTTTCTTCCTTGGGCTGGCACCTTTGGGAAGCAGAGGGCAGGATCTGGGAATGGCTCCATGGGTCTTGCTCAGCTCCACACAAGCTCCAATTAGAGGCCAACTTGCCCCATGGTGCTCAGACAGCTGGGGAAGGAGCACCCAAACTCACAAAATTTACAAGAAAAAGTCAAGGAACTAAACAGGAAATGGGACAAGAAAGAAGGAGGAACCAAAGGCAGGTGCAAATGGAACACAGACTAAAGCTCCTCTGCTCTGGGCTCCCTTTTGCCAATGGAGCCATTCCAAAGGCACTGGGAAGAGGAGAATGGGGATCTTGAAGGAGTTTTGAATGAGTTAGAGACAGGATTTCTGAATTGTTTTTGATTATGTGGTTTATTTTCTTATCTTCTACATAGGCAGGAAGGGTGAGTTTGGCTCACATCTTTACTGTGTGGTTCAGAAGGTTACAAGACCTTTAGTTACAAGACCTTTTAAGGATTTATTGACTAATAAAACAGTGCCAACAAGGATATTTATGTTTTTGACTCAGTCTTTAAATATTCCATCTTATGGACTCATGCTACAGTGTAAGCTTTCTTAGCTAATCATGTTATGACACACAAATCTACAGTACTGCATTCTAAACTCCTTGTTTACCCTTCTAACTACTTTTATTTTTATATCTTAAACTTTAAAACTCTCAACTTTTTCTACTTAATTTAATGTGTCTTTGTTTTAAACTATAAATCCACATTCTTGCTTCTGTCACTCAAGTTTGGAAGCCTTTTCCAAGGTCTCAGATCAAATCTTGTGTTTAATTCTAAGCTTTGGCTTACAGGCCCAAAGTCCTGAGAGTTCTTTACATTTCAGATTCTAACAGAGAAGAACTGTCAAGACTGGTCCATGTGGCTCTAAATCCACTCTAGGAGAACAGCTGAGGCTTCAAAAGAAAATCTCAGCACACAGTGACCTATCATGAAGAGCTTTCTTCCCTCCTCTCAACCACAGTCACCCATCAACACCCATTTTGGGGAATCACATTCCATTCCAACACACACAGAGGCTGCACCAGCAGCATTTAACTGTGAGGAACAAAGTAATTCACAGAATATCCTGAATTGGAAGGGACCCACAAGGAAGGTCAAGTCCAACTGCTGGCCCTGCACAGGACATCCCAAGAATGTCCCCTCAACTCCCACACCTGTAGTTGCAACTCAGAGAGAGTCACATCAACTTTATTGAAAATTCCTACCTGAGTAAACCCCAGAAAATGGCAAACTGACCTTTCCATCAGGCAGACTTGTTGCACCAGGACTGAGATTAACCCCTCAGGAACTCCAAATATCTGCTGGTTCAAAGCTGACCTTCACCAGCAGGTCACAGATGATTTTTTATGCTATTAAAGGCCTAAGAATTTGAGATTCATGTGCCACATTGAAAGCACACACACACTGCTCCCAGGTAGAAATAAATCCACCAAGAAACATAAATAGACCTCTCTTATTTATTTATTTTTGGATGGGTTATGAGTTACTATTTTCATTCTGCTATTTCATGAAGAAATAGCTTTAATAAGAAAGAAAAAATAAACCCATCACAGAACCATCTCCTTACACTTCAGAAATAGATAAAGTGACCTCCTGGGCTCAGAATGCTTTGATAGTGCCCAATGCAAAGAGCCAGACTGCACAGGCTACTGAGGCCTGGAAGATAATCTGGAGGGGCATAACTTGCCCATGCTGTAAGGCACCTCTGTTTGAAATAGCTGCTGGTGGAGGAATGAAATGGCTGCTAAAAAAGAGGCAAATTAATGCCACGGTTTAAGCTGGAACTCCAAGGTCAGCTAAAGGGGTTCATTAGGATAAGAAGGCCCTGGGAATGAAAAACAAGGGCTGGGGAGTGCAAACCTTGGCCTTTCTTGGGCTCCTAGAAACAACAAGGGCTGCTAGGAGGGAGTAAAGGCAGGCTGAGAGTCAGGACCAGGAAAATGGGTTTGGTTTTACCTGGCTGGCTCCTCTCACTTAACTGGACTATCCAGAGAGCTCAGCTCAGCAAATAAAGCCTGGACAGGCTGGATTTGCTTAGTCTGGACATCAAAGATGTACTAAGAATGAACAAAGAGATGTAATACTCTCCAGATTTACACCCACCTGCCAGGAATGGGTAAAGCTCTGCTTGTTTTGTCATCAAAGTGAGGATAAAAACTGAGATCACTTCAGCTAAGGAACAGTCAAATTAAATACGCTAACTGTAATTGAAATCTGAAGCAATAGCAATTGTGATTTCCTCAAACACAGGGGTTTTAAGAATTTAGATAAACACAAACTGAAGACCAGGCTAGAAGATGACAAAGAGGAGAAAGCCTCTCGGCTTTAGCTGTATAAATACAAACAGCTCTACAAATATACATGAACTAGCACGTCCAGCTCAACACTGACTGCTGCCCACCCCAGAACATGGCCTCCTTGCCCTAAGGAATACAGAACATGGCCCCCTTGCTCTAAGGAATATAGAACATGGCCCCCTTGCCCTAAGGAATACAGAACATGGCCCCCTTGCTCTAAGGAATACAGAACATGGCCTCCTTGCCCTAAGGAATACAGAACATGGCCCCCTTGCTCTAAGGAATACAGAACATGGCCCCCTTGCCCTAAGGAATACAGAACATGGCCCCCTTGCCCTAAGGAATACAGAACATGGCCCTCCTGCCCTAAGGAATACAGTGTGGATATCCAGAAGCTCAAAAAAGGCCTCTGGGACCAACGTAGTGAAAAGGATTGAAGCAAAAAAGCAACATCTGGAAAACACGAGGCACTCAAGCATGACTTTGAAATTAAGAAAGTCTGGTGCTTAAATCACCAGATCATCCCTGCCTTACCAGTTCTTGTTCCCCAAATTCCTCCTCAGATAAAGCACAAGATTATCCTTAACTCAAGGGTTCAAGAGGAGGAACATTTCAGTGCTTTGACTGCAAAACCTTTCTGAGGAAACCTTGTAAAAGTGAAGCAACAGCTGCAGTGGGCACAGCAAGAATTGAAAACCACAAATGAAGAGTTTTTGCCCTGAGGCTCAGCTTTCAGCACCTGCTACCTGAGCCTAAATCCACCTTCTCCACACAGCAGAAACATGTGCAGCACACTCAGCTCAACACCTTCAAAGCAACCTCACACTTGTCCAGGCCATGAGTAAACCCTGTGCTGAGGAAGGAAACAGAAAAGGAAAAAACCTCCATAAATGAAAGGACATGAAGCATCCTGAGGCCTTTTAAACTCCTGCACAAATTCTCCTTCTTGAAATGTTCCTCTCCTGCTGCCCTGTGAAGGTTTAGAGTTGCAAACAACCTGTCCTGGACCCGGCTGGGGACATCCTGGGCAGAGGGATTTTCCTACCTGCATGACCCAGGTAGAGACCCTGGGAGATGTGGGTGTGCAGGACATCTTACTGTGGGGCAGAGAGAAAGAAAAAGAAATCATTCTCTTCTGTAGGCATTCACCCCTGCAGGGAGGAAAGCACCCCTTGGTGCTGGGATTTCTGTGCCATTTTATGTGTTGCTCCCTCAAAACTCACCTGCTGCAAGAAGAAATCATGGAAACTCACAGGACTCCAATGGCTTCACCCTGCAGGGAACTAACCATTGCTTTTCCCAACCTAGATCTTCCTGAGATGCCCTGGGGCTCAGGGAAGGGGGGAAAGATATGTGATTAAAATAATTGTCCCCAAACCTCCTTGATTTTTCACAAAGCATCCTGGCTTTTGATAACATCTTCTTCAAGTATTTATTGAGCCAATTAAGCTCTCAGTGGTGCCCCAGGGAGAGGCCAGGCTGTCTCAGCCAGGCCCTGCTTGGAACAATTGCTTCATTAGCCCACTTCAGAACCAAAATACATAAATCCACTATTAACCCTTCTAAAACCAGGGGAAACTAAAACCAACAGGGAGACATTACTTCCACTCCATCCTTTTCTTCTTTGTTCTATTTGAAATAGGAAGTTGTTGAGCTTTTTTAAATCCAGGAAGAAAGCTGGCATGTGTAACCGTTGAAACAGAATCAGAGTTAGAATAATGTTGCAATTATTATCAAAGCATGGAGTGCTGGCTTCATTCTAGTGGCTGTTTTTGGAAGAATGCTGCTTCTAGAAGAAGGAAAAAAATTTTGTTTGGGACAGAGATTCAAAGTCAGATCCAAAATTTCCAGGTGCTTGGAGACAACTGAATCGAGGCGCATTTCCAAGCTAATTTTATTTACTTTACATATACACACGAAGACACAGAGTCCTGAAATCACTTTTACTGACATACCACAGGCTGCAGTTCCTGCTGCTCCTCACGGCTACAACACAAACAGCCAAATCCAGAAATGAGGAGTAAGATGCCATGAGGTTGGTTCCCCTAATTCCCAACTCTGGTGCTGCTTTTAGGCTTGTTTTTAGGGACAGAGACTTTGCTGCCACATACCTGGGCCTGCCAGCACAGCCCCTCTGTGTGCAGCTGCAAAGATCCTCATCAAACACGCCCAAATCCACTCCCCAGGTAACAAACCAGGAGAATGAGTGGCTTCAGATGCCCCAGCTGCACTGATATTGCATTTCTGCCAGCAAAAGTCAGAGGCACTGCCTGAGGCTGCAGTGGTACCTGGCAGCCAGGAAGCCAAAGGGAAGTGGGAGCACAGTCTCAGCTGCCAGACATGGCCCCTCCATGGCTCCAGGGCTGGCAGAACTCCCTGCCCATGGGCACTGTGCTCCCAGCACTGCCAGCCCAGGAGTGCTTGGCTGCTCCACGTTTACTCAGGGACACTGAAGAGGGTCAGGCATCACTCTGTGCTGGTGGCACTTTCCAGTCAAGAGGATCAAGGTGGCTGCCAAGGGTCTTTGTGCCAGTTCTGTTGGCACAGAGATCAAAGAGAACCAAAGAGAAAATCAGAACAAAGCACGCAGGCAGCAGCTCTCTGAAGCTCCAGACCTCCTTGACTTACAAGTGCCTGTGACACTCAGCCTGACACCAGCAGAGCCCAACACCAAGGTGACAGCATGAACTTGCAAGAACCAGTTCTCAAAAGCATGATGGTCACCTGCAACCAGTCTCAAATCATCTCTGCCTCTCCACCTACAGCTCACAGACTGGAATATCACCTCAAATTGGCCAAGGGATGAGGGGACATGGACAAAGCCTGGAGGAGCATGGGAATAACCCAAAGCAAACAGCAAGCCAAGCAGTGCTGAGCTCGTGGGTAAGGCAGGGATGATTTGCATTTATTTTAACTCATGCTCAGTGGAACATGATACCAGCAAAGCTGCCTGAGTAGTTCCACATGCTCCTTTCAGGGACAGGCACTTCCGAGCCTGGCACAGACTCTGTGCCCAGCCCTGCTCAGGTTCCAGGGCACAGACAGCCAGGGTGTGCTGAGACACCTTCCCCCACTCAGTGCTTTGTGGCCATGGCTTTCTGTTGTGCTGCATGGGAAGAAGCCAGGAAAAGCTTACAGACCAGGATCTGCCCCTCAAATACTCCCAGGTCCATCCTTGGGGTGCTGGTACTCTGCTGGAGCTCCCCTCTGGAAAGCAGAGGTGGTGGCTGCCACCCTGGCCCTAGCACTGTCCCCAGCTCTGCAGGGCACTGGCAGACCCCAGACCTGTGGCACTGTGGGGACGACTGAGGGCAGGGTGTGGGGTCACAGCAGGGTGTGCGTGGTTTGTGTGTTTGCTGCGTATTTTTAACACCTCATTGACTCACAAGGCTCTAAAAAGCACCCAGATGCTCCAAATGCTTCTCAGCTCTTGCACCTAACACCAGAGCCCAGAATAGCCCCACCTCCTCCCCTCTGCCAGCAGGTTCCTGCTGCAGCCTCCCAGGGGAAGAGCAGATGATCCTCTGCAGCCCGCGGGAGGGAAGCGGAGCCGGCCAGAGGCGGGAGCGGGGCAGAGGGTTTGTTTACAGGCACGGCCCCAGCACGCAGAGAGGCTGCTGGAAGCACTCCTCGGCCCCAGGGTCATTCCCACTCCCAGCCCCTCCATCCGCCTCTCCTTTCAGCTCCAAAAAAGGATCACTCCCTGTTACATAATGGGATGGGCGCAGTGCAGACCCGGGCTCGCTCACACGGCCGCCCTTTACTCAACAATCCCTTTTTCGGTCATGGAGCCTTCCTCTCCCACTGCCATGGGGCTGACAGGCAGGGAGATGGATGGTGCCTGGCTCCAGCCAGCCCAGCTGAGGAGAATGGGGAAGGAGGAGTGTGGTGGGATGCTCCTTGCACAGAACAGGGAACGGAGCAGGTCAGGAGGCCCCACCACCAGTAACAGTGTGGTCACAGCAATCATCTGATGGCACTGCCAGCTCAAGGCAGAAAGTCCTCCAGAAGAGGGGGCCTGGCTCTTGGGAGAAGCTGGATCTCGTTCTTGGTGTGAGTTTTGTTGGTTTGTGGTCATTTCTATCACTCTGCACTGTGTCTCATGCCAGAGCACAATCCTCATCTGGCAGCTGCAAGAAGGCAGCAGGAGCAGCACCTACCCTCCAAATACAAGCTGGCAGAGGAGTATCCAGAAGCAGCCCCTCCAACACTGCCAGGACACCTCCTTTTCATCCCCTACCACCTAACCCAGCCACTGTCAGGAACAGGAAGGATCTAATCTCCTGAAGGGATGATGCCCACTCATACTTTGTGACCAGCAATGGTTGAAGACAATGCAAATCCATCTGCTGTCCCATGTTTGTCTGCCTGTTCTCAGAGGCAGGAGCATCAATTCCTTGAATAGCAGATGCTCCCAGAAGAGTTTCTGCTACTTTCCCCACCTGTAAAAGGTCCCCAGACACAGGGCCAGCCAGAATGGCAGTGCCAGGTCTGGCCGAGCAGTGATCAAGTTGTAAATACTTAAATGGAAGAGAAATGTCACCAAATCCACACAGTGTCCCTGGACAGGCACTTCTGGTCTGCTTAGGACAGCAGTGACCACCTGGGCCAGGAATGTGTACAAGTCTCAGGGCCAGGGTGGATGGCAAACAGCAGGAAGGCTCCCCATTCCCAGATCTCCTCCACTGTGGAGGCAACTACAGGCAGCAGAAATGGGAGGAAAATGTTCCCTGCAGCAATCCAGGTGCAACACCATCCTCCTGGAGACAGGTCAGTCCCCACTGTGCAGCTCTTTCCCCTGGGATTTCTGATTGTCCCAGAACAAGAGCAGAGCCAGCCTCAACATGTGGATTTCAGCATGGACACAGGGTTTGTTCAAGAGGTTGTAGTTACACCCTGAACTGATGGGGACACCAAGAAGTCTCAGGGCTTCCCCATATCACCCCCAGCCAGAGCTCTGCCTGCAGCACATGTGGGTTCACTGTGACCTGTTCAAGTGGAGCAGCTACAAACACATTCCTCCTCACTCTAATCCACCAGCACAACTCAGGGAGCTCCTCCACCTTCCAGAGCCAGGATGTGCTGTGTATATCCCACATTCTCTAGTGGAAAATGCCAATGCCACGTGTGGGTGCTGCAGGCTCCCTGGGTGACCAGGACACAGCTTATTAGGAGGTGATGATGTGCCTGTTGAAGCTCTCATACCTCTGTGCTTACACACATGGATTGGGTTGCAGCTTATTCCCAAGAGGCCAGAGCCCATTCTGGAGAAGTGGGAGCAGCTCCCACCTCCTGCCACTGAAGGAACAGACCAGGACTGAAGGACAGCAGTCCCTGACCTCAAAGCACTTTGGCAATCTCTGCTGAGGGCAGCTCAAGTTACCAGCTCTGTTATAATGAGCTGCCCTGCACATTCTGATGCTGGCTCTGGATGCCTGCAGGAGAAGAAGGGGCACAGGAGCAGGAAAAGCACTGCTCCAAGACTCTCCCAAGCCCTTCAGGGAAGGCTTTCCTTGTGCTCTAAAAAACCACATCACCAACCTACACCAAAAAACAGGAATTCTCTGTTTGTGTGTCTTGGCCCTGGGCCTTACCACCCAGAGGCCCTGGCCCCAGGAAAGCTTGGCAAGTCCATCCCAGCTGGAAAGGAAGCCTGTCCCTACTCCATGTGTGGGTCTCTGCCCCAGGCACAGGCAGAGCAGAGGGGTGCAGCAGTGAGAGCAGAGACCACACTCTGAGCTATCACTGACAGTCGCTGTTCCCTGGGCCTGTTTATTCTATTTCTGCAGAAGGAACAAGCTGAAGCCGTGGGGAGCACAGACCAGGAGGCCAATCCTCCCCTGAGAGCCCCAGAGCTAGGCACTGCTGCCCTTGCCTGAGCCAAGACTCCCACTCCCAGGGCTGGATCTTCCCTTTCCCTGACTTCAAGGGACAGGAGGCTGCCCATTAGAGCTGCACCACTGCTCACGGAGAAAACAGCTCCTGGTGCAGATCTCCAAGGTGTTAACTCCACATTCATGGAGCACCTGCTTTACAGAACCTTGTTGGTTGGTGCACACACAGCATTTATCTGCACTCAGGCACGAGTTCCAAAGGGAATGCCTCTCACAGAGCAGCCAGGGTGGCCACTCTGGCCTTACCTTTGAAGGAGGGTCCCAAAGAGCAGGTTGAAGACCTTCTGGATGTTCTCTGTGCACAGCCAGCCCCAGTGATCCACCAGCACCAGACGAAGCACGTCCAGGGCCAGGTCAGCCAAAGCTGTCTCAGAGTCTGCCAGGAGGAAGAGGAGGGGCAGATGAAGAAGCCACAGGGCAAATCTGGTAAAAAGCATCATCCCAAACTCATTCTTTTCTCCCCAGCCTGGCCCTTTGTGCACACACAGATGACCTGATGCAGCCCAGCCAGCCTGGGACCTGCCCTCCTCACTGATTTCCACCTCATCCAGGCAGCCCCAGTCTCCCACCAGGGGCTGCACCAAAGGCTCAGTTTCTTCTCAATTAAAGAGCAGGATTATCAAATCCCAGTCCACACACAGGGATGGCCACGTGCCCAAAACAGGTGACAAAGCAGGTGGTGACTGTAGCCAGGAAGAGATGCACTGCTGAGGACTACCACCCTGGTCTTCCCCATTCCTTCCCCTTCCTCCAGCAGTTTTCCAGGCACGAGGCTCTGTTGGTGGCTGCGGGCTGCCATCGTGTGGCAGATCCCAGGCTTCGCAGGGAGCGGGATGAAACACATCTGGATAAACCAGATTTACCAGTTAAAACACAAACCCACACACCTACCCAAATATCTCTGCTGTCACAGACCTGGGACACAAAACCTCCCTCTGATCCTCAGGAAGATGTCAGAAACTTCAGCAAAAACAGTTTCTACTCGCTAAGGAATTACTTCCATGCTGTTTGGCCCTGGGGTGTTGTGCTGAACAAGCGCATTGATGTGCCACAAAACTGCCCCAGACAGCCACTCCCAGGCCATCACCCTGACCTGAGGCTGCTGCCTCGGCTCTGTTGTCCAGGTGAGATCCTGTGCAGCAGCTTTTCCTAATTTGGCTCCCCTCATGCCTCATCTTCCAGCCTCTCTGTCTACAGAGATAATTTACACTCACAATTTACTACTGAAAATAAAGGGAAGAGGGATTCTGGACCCTACACCTCTCCTCCTCTGCTCTTCCTCTTCCTAAAAGCTGGACTAATTAATTCCAGGATTTCACTTGGAAAAGACAGGACACTTGGCACCTCTTGCTCTGCCATGCATAAGTTACTGTCCATTTGCTTTGCCCCAAGACTTCCCAGTGCAGAGTCTGGAGCAGGCTGGAGCTTCCCCAGAACCTCACACAAGGAACATCCTCAGCAAGCTGTTTATTCCCACAGCATCCAAATCCTCTTCCTCAGAGAGCTGCTGGCCAACCACTTCCCAGAAGTCACTCCTTGAGCAGATAGGGACATGGGTTTGCCTTTTTATCCAGACATTTGTTTTCCTCATCCTTCCAGCCCAGCCTGAAGCATCCCAGACCTGCAAGCATTTGAGATCACTGACATTCCACTTCCCCCAGAGTTCAGCTAACTTGGCCTGCTCTGTGCAGAACCCTGGCCTCCAGCTCCAGTCCTGCTTCCCCAGAACCACGGGCATGTGTTCCAAGATTACAGGCAAAGCTGGTAGCACAGGCTGGGTTTCAGAACACCAGGCCTATCCTGTCACAAACACGTGCTTTCAGTCAGAGCTTGCCAAACTTGAACCACTGGAGAGAAGTTTTTTGGGAAGTTCCAGCTGATACAGCTCAGCTATTCCAAGAAAAAGACTAGAGAACATATTTTTGCATGTGTTCAGGATAATCTTGTAACTGTTCTGGGGCAGCCCTGTGCTTCAGAGGAGGGTTCTAAAAGCAGAAAGGGAACATCATTCCTTGAACTGAGATTACATTTGTGCTACTCCCATCAAATCTATCTGAAGTTAATCTCAAAAGGTCCTTTTATAGTGTATGGACATATCAAGACTAACTGGAAACTACCAGGAAACTGTAATTTGGCCCATTTTTAGTCTGTAAGAGCTTGATTTTAGAACATTGCCAGGTTAAGCAGTGTGTCCTTAAGAAACCTCTTTGTGTAGTGACTGTGCTGAGCACACCAAAGTGAAGATCTGCAGTGACACAACTGAGCCAAAACCCAATTTGCTCTCACTAGCAACAATGCCCAGAGCATTCACCAAACAGCACTGGAAAACCTCATTTGCTTTCCCTTCAATCAAGATGCAACAGGCAGGAGAGCAGGTCCTGAAGACTTTTCAAGGTGAACCTGCAGATGTTGGAGCTGCTGTGGTACCGAGGGGGAGAAATTGAAGCACTGAGAGAGGGGCTGAGCTCACCAGAGTCAGTGTCTGGATGTCCTCCCTGCTCTGCTGTGCTCAGCCCATCCATTTCTTCCTGCACAGAGATTTCCTTGGCTTCTCTGCCTCCCTGGCCCTCAGGAGCTTTGCTGGGCACTGCTTCCAGCAGCTTCTCCTGCTTCTGAATGAAGGATTCCATAGCAGCCAGCGACAGGGTGCCAGAGACCTACAGAAATGTGTTAGTGCCACAGAGCCTGGGGTCTGCAGTGCCCAGACAACCTCCCACCTCCTGGTTTGCACCCAGGTGTAGCCAACAGCACAGCCAGGGCTGCTTGTAGCCCTTCTGCTAAGAGCTGGCATGTGGCAACGAGGCTGCAGCAGCCACAGCCCTGGTGGATGTTGATTATTCCCAAACAGGGCAGTGATTGGGGTTGTGAAAGGATTACAAGAGGATCTGAACTTACAGCACTGCCCTCCCTGATGGAGTACACGATCCTGTCATGAGCTTCACTCACACTCAGCACTGGAGTGATTTTACTGGATGAGAACCTCAGCCTGGACCTGAAAAGCAGAGCCATGGCACAGTCAGTTTTCTCTGCAAGCTGTGAGTCATGAGCTTTCCAGCCTCAGCCAAGCCCCATGACCTGTTACTGCTGTCCATATGCAAGCTAGGAAATCTGATTAGACCTGAAGTGGTTCAAAAAAAGCATCTGCCTCCAGGATAACTAAGAGATGGCAGTGAAACCACACAACAAAAGCTGGAAAGCACTTTTCCTCACATACACCTGAGCTAAGCCAAGGTTTTCCAGCATTCCACAAGGAGCTGTTACACAGAAGCTGACAGGAAGATGTAGGCAGATGTCAGCAAGGTGTGGGCACTGCAGCACACACAGGGAAGTGTTCAGAAAAGCCTCTGAGATGAAATACACTCAGCAGGATTGTGAAATCCAATTATAAACACTGACAAAAAGAAGGAAATGAAAGGACATTGGGATTTTGGGACAAATTATAAAATAGCCTGTTTATCATTAAGGAATGTCCTTTTCAGCCAAAATGGTTCCAAACTTGTACTTTTTGAGTTTGTCTTTCTGTCCAAAGCAGCTTTTTCCAGCAAAACATCACTTTTGGGACAGAAAAGCCATACTTGTGCAGAAATCTTCCCTTTCTTGGTGAGGGAAGAACCACTGATGAGACAATCACAATGACACTGGGCACTGTCAGCAGCACCAACATTTGGTGAGGAACATACATGAAACAATCTTAAATATTACTCATAAATAGCTATTTAAATGTTTTCTGGGCAAGGCCACTCTTGGAACACAAGGGAGAGGCAGGAGGGAACTTTCAGGTAGATAATTTTCAGTTGTATTTTGCAATCACTCCCTGCATATACTTAAGGTTAAAAAGCAATTCCTCAGGACCATTAAGTGTCTCTGCTGGCAAATGGCAGCACCTCAGAGCTCCTTTAGAAACCTGAGCATTTCTGGGAAACCCTTTAGATAAACTAGAGCTCAAATAGTTGTGCTCAGCAAGAGAAGGAGGAAGTAATTCAGCTAGAGTGTGATAGAATGTACTACCCAACACTGAATTTACTACCCAACATGTAAAGCACCAAGTCACTTCTTCCCCACCATGGGCTCAGTTTGTGCATTAATCCCTTGTTCTGCAAAGCTGAGGGAGCCCTTACTTGCTTTTCTTCCCGTCTGTCTGGGATTTCCCATCCACTTCCGACTCGCTCAAATCCTCCGTGGGGCTCTGGGGCTCTGACCTGGGGAACGCTGTCTTCAAGGTGTCCACGATGGCATTGACAACAATCTGCAAAGCCAGAACTGCCTTGGATTACTGGGTTGTTCCTTGTTGCTTACATACATCAGGAGTTTTGAGACTTGCACTGGTTTTTCTATTAAATAGGTTCTTTAACACAAACACTGACCCTTTATGGGTTTCTGGGCAAGCTGAGCCCAGCTCCAAAGAAAGGGTTTTGGCTCCTAGGAGACACTGAAGCCTAGGGAGCATCTCTGGGGGCAGCTGGAAAGGGCTCAGGTAAGCAGCTCCCCACTTTTCCCACCTTGTCTATCCTGGAGACAACGAAGGGCTTCTTGACAAAGGCGATCCTGGCGTCGGTGTTGAGGGCCAGGAACTCCTGCACCTCCTCACTGTTTGCAATCTCAGGGACTGCACACAATTGCTGCAAGGACAGATGGAGATTTAGATCATTTCAGAGTCAAGCTCCCAACCTGATCATGTAATGTAGAAGAGACGTGTGCTCCACAGTCTGCACAAAGCTGTCCTGAGCTCTGCTTTTAGTTCACAGGGGCAGACAAACATCTCACCTTCAGGAAAGATTCCAGCAGACTTTTCCTGGCTTCCACTTTATCGCTGTCCATGTTTCCAAATGGCAGATCAGGGAACAGTTTCTTTGGTCCTTTGATGTCTACAGAGGAAACAAACCCACAGGCAAGTTTGAGAAAACTGCAAAATCACAGTAACCTTAATTTAAAAGACTTTTAGATCTTAAAATAAAAAAAATTGTCAAGATTAAAAATTAAGATTTTAAAATCTAAATGCATATTTTAGTCTTTATTAGGACCTGAATGCTCTAATGATTAAAGCTATTCCCACACACTGCCTGCATCAGCCCAAGGTAATACACAGACACCAGTGTGTCTATCCACTGTTATGGTGCAAAACTGCAAAGCCAACTGTCGTGGAATGGTTTGAAACACTGGAATTTACTTCCAGAAGAGATAAATCATTCCTCCAGCCAGCTCTGCACAGAACACTGGAGGATGTGGGCAGGAGAGCTGCACGAGCAGGGCAGGAAACCCTGGGAGCAGAGGAACAGGGAATGGGACAAGAGGCAGAAGGATTTTCTCAGAGAGCTACCGCAGGCACTGACTTTTCAGGAACTTGCGGAGCTCCGGCTTCTCCTCCAGCCGGGTCTGGAGGTTGAGGAACTCGCGGTAGCGGCGGTTCACGGTGTGATAAGCCACCTGCTGCAGGCTGCCCGCCGCCTCGCCCTCCAGGGCTGTCTCATACTGAGGAGGAAGGCAAAGGCATCATCCTGACACATCCTAAAACAGCCCTGCTCCCTGCTTGCCCCTCAATCCCCAGGCCCCACCCAGCAATTCCTCATGTCAACCCTTCCCTGAAGAGGAATGAACCAATCACGACGGAACAAAAGCAGGAAAAGATTCAACCAGCCCCACAGGAATCCCAAACAGCCACGGTCCCCGGCATTTCCCCACTACCAGACAAAATTTATTGTGGAGACCCACCCAGAGCAAGTCCTCAGCTGCAAAGAGCAGCCCAGGTGGCAGCAGGGATGTGGGAGGGGGTGGGTGCCCGGGGAGCCCTTACCTTGACGGTGTACAGGGTGTAGGGGTGGAAGCCGGTGCCGCTGTGCTCGCGGGCAGTGATGGTCCCGGTGATCCGCAGGTTCTGGATGACCACCGGCCCCTCGGGGCTGCTCAGGGGCTCGAAGCTGAAGGTGCTCATGGAAGCTGTCGGGGAGGATGAGAGCAGGGGCAGGCTCTGCCTGGGCTCTGGGGGAAACTGTGCTGGGCCCTCTGCCGCCCCCAGATCTCTCCCCAGGCTGGAGGGTCTTTGTGAGGAGAACTTCCTGGGGACAGCCGGGCTTTCCTCCTCCTTCTCAACCGCTGGCTCGATCTGGATGTCAGGGCAGGAGCTCAAAGCACAGGTGGGGAGCAGGCCAGCATCCGAGCTGGGGCCAGGGCCATGGTCCAGGTCCCCTGTGCCATCCTCTGAGGCAGGTGCTCCTTCTGGCACAGAAGGGTCCTGGGGGGGCTCATCAAGGAGCTCTCCAGCGGGGGAAGGAGCCAGCAGCTCCACATCCTGGCCCATGTCAGGTGCAGGGGATTCCAGCTCCAAACCCTCACAGGGGAAGAGGGATCCCAGGGCTTGGGGGCGCAGGAAGGGTTCCTCTGCATGGCATGACCTCCTCACCTCCTCTCCTTCCTCTCCAGCAGCCCCTGCCTCTCTCCTGAGCCCCTCGGCAGCCCTCGGGGACGGGGGGAGCCCGGCGGGAGCTGCGTCCATCTGTGCCGGGAAGGGCAAGGAATCTGGCACTGGGGGTGCAGGGTGGGGCTTCCCACCCCGGGGCTTCTTGGAAAACGCCCCAATGAGCAGCAGGTTGATCCAGTCGGGATCAGACATCTTCCTGATGGCCGGCAGCAGCACGTTGCAGGCCACCAGCTCCACCACCACAAAACGTCCTGTCCGTGTCTCCAGGTGCGGCCAGGGCACCAGCGCCCGCAGCAGCGCGTCCACAGCGGCGCGGGCACAGCCCACCTCGGCCGCGGGGCTCAGGAGAGCGGGGTGCGGCCCCGCCAGCCGGCTGTACTCTCTCCACAGCGTCCGGCCGCCCTTGGGGTCAGCCCTCAGGGCATCCCGAGCCCGCAGGAAGCTCTGCAGGTGCTGCCCGCAGAGCAGGAGCAGGCGGCGGGCCAGGGCTCGCCGGTCCACCCGCCTCATCCGCCGCCGCAGCTCCGCGGCCAGCCCCAGCATGGCCCTCTCCACCTCGGCCTCGAAGGCCGGCTCTCTGCTCACCGTGCGGTACCACGAGGCCACGAAATCCCGCACCACCTTGCGGACGGTGCTGGCGATCTCCTTCTCCAGCCGGCTCTCGTCCGCAGGGCTGCCGGCCGGGGCCCGCAGGGAGCTGACGAAGCGCTCCAGCCGCAGCCGGCGGCCGCGGGGAACCAGGGCCGGGGGGCCCAGCCAGCCCCCCAGCACGGCCAGCGCCCCGCACAGCAGCCCCAGCGCCCGCAGGTCCAGCAGCAGCTGCAGGGCCAGCAGCCAGCCCAGGGCCACCAGCAGGGCCAGCAGCGGCCGGCGGGACCCCGAGGGGCCCTGGGCCGGCATGGCGGGGCGGGCAGCGGCAGCTGTCGCAGCCGGGATGCCGGGCAGGGCTGCACAGCGCGAACCTCACCGCGCTCGTCAGGGCCCAGAGTGGGCTGCTCGAGCGGGGAGCGGGGCTAAAACACCCCGAAACCTCAGCAGGCACTGGCGCTCAGAGTCCAGCAGGTACGGAGCCCTCCGTGGGCTGGGTCAGAAGCCCCAGACCAGGACCCTCAGCGGGGCTCGCACAGCCCAGCAGACCGCAACCCTTGACTGGGTTCCGGGGCGCTGCCTCCCGGCCCCCCACACCGGGCTCCTCATCAGGCACCGAGACCGGGCCCTCGCCGAGCGCTGGCGCTGGGCACGGCTCAGCTCCTTCCCGGGCACCGGAGAGAGGCACGGATCCCGCCAAGCCCAGTCCCTCAGTGGGCACTGGGGCTCACCGAGCCCAGCAAACCGGGACCCGTGATCGGGTATCCACAGCCACGGGACTGAACGGACCCTTCACCGCGCACGGGCACGGGGCCCTCACCGCGTACTTCAAGCCCCACCGCCCAGACCCCTTCCCCGAGCACCGGCACCCAACCCGCAGGTGCCGGGAGCGCGGAGCCGAACGCGGCACACCGGGAGCCCCGAGCCCCACT
>VYZP01038531.1:0-86025 GCA_013400635.1 Hypocryptadius cinnamomeus | reverse complement strand
CATGCTCATGGAGCTCCCCAGTATGAATATAATCCATCCCTGGGTCCTGCCCATGCATTGACTGCTAAAGATCTTCTTGGTAAGAGTTTTGTAAAGAGGAAGTGACTTTTGACTTCAAGATAAACATTGACTGTTGGACTGTGAATTAAAACAGTTTCAGTTTCTTGATTGGTACTTTGAGTTCTGCTCTGGGATTTGAAGTAGTCAGTTGTTTAAGAGATGAATGTAAGAGCTCTCTTTCTCTGAAAATTTGCTCCCCCCAGCCTGCTACAAAGCAGCTTTTGGAGAAAAAAACATTTCTGGAGCTGGCAAGTACATCCCCAGTGGAGGAACATTAATGTCTCTCTCAGATCGATGAGAAACACCTTCAACTGTGATAAAACAGCTATGACTGCCATCTGGGAAGGTTTGCTTCTGATTAACTCTTGTTGGAGCAGACCAGGACAACAGGCACCCCCTTGGCGACCCTGCTTAAACTCTGCTTTGTGTCTGGAAGTTTTATGGGCAAACAAAAGCAAAATAACTCTGCCAGTGTTAATGTGGAGTAATTTTCACTACATTTAAATTACCTATTTATAGTAAGTCATGGCTGCTTTGTATTCTCCAACTCAGGAGCACAATATACTGCCTGTTTTTATGACCACACTCTGTAACCTTCGACCACCCAGTGAGCTGGAAAAACCCAGTGCCACATCCCCTTAGGTGTGCAAAGAGTCTGGTGTTTAAAATATGACAGAGCTTTACTTAGACAGCAAAATTTTAGGTTCCTTAAAAATGTGTAAAGGAGACAAACACACCCTTGGCTCCTCCAGCGCCTGAGAGCTCAGGCAGAGGCTGATGCAATCGGCTGCAACTTGCTCAGTTTTTTTTTAAAACAGAGCCAGGAGGTAAATTCATCTCATTTGTTTTTATACAGAGAGGCCAAAAAGATTGAAAGTCCTGGGTGGGACCCTTGGCTTGTGAAAGGAGATTTAGCAAATCTTAATTGAACATTAAATTCTAGATTCCCAGTTCAGTTTTCCTCTGCTCTATTTCTGTGCCCTGTGGATCCCTCCACAGCCCAGTCTCCTCTCCAGTCAGAACATAGCAGAACACCTATGAAAATGTGAAATTCTTCAAATGCTTGAAAAATTTTGAATGTAAGAGCCCAAACTTTGTTTGGTTTTGCTATCCACTTAAGGGGAGAAGGGGAAGAAGAACACTGAAGGAAACAGGCTGATGACAACTAAGCTATATAAACCAAGATTTTCCTGTGGCAGAGACTGGTGCAAGATTATTAAAATTAAGGGTATGTCCTTACTGTACACAGAGCAAGGCCTCAAGAAGAATTGAAGTTAACCCTGGAGTGACTCTCTGTGCTGTGGCACTGCTGGGCATCCCTGGGCTCACCTAAAGAACTTCTGGGATCCAAAGGAAAAAAACAGGAATACAGAGGCTGAGATGAAATGTGGAAGTTGGAGGGTGGTGCCACCCTGCAGACGTTTGTGCTCTAAGCCCATGTGCTGAGGAGGCATGAAGTCAGAGAGGGCAGGGAGAGCTCAGGACAGCCTTGCTATAATGCACAGACTTCTGTTGGATGCCTCCCCCAAGGCTTGTTCCAGTGCCTGGGAATGGATCCTGGCCCCAGCTGGCTGCTAGGGTGATCTGGAGAGCAAGGGTAGTAGGGAAGAAGCAGGAAGAGTGAGCACTGACCACCAGACCTTCCCAATGTCATAAACTGACACTGGGAAGCAGCATGCATGGGAAAGCATGACAAATTTGCACTCAAAGGGAAATAAAATCTGAAATGAAAGACCTTTTCTTCAAGCAACATTGATTAAAGTAGTGTCAGAGTGTATGTCTTCCTTCCCTGAGTGGCTTTGAACTCAAGCAGTAAAATCTTGAGAAAGTCTGTGAAAGAATCACTATTTCTGCCTGGAAGTATTTGCCATTTGTTAAAAGCACTGATGAACTTAACCCTCAAATTCGATCTGTTTCTCAATCTGAGAACAGTGCCTGCTATGTAAGATTAGTGTTCTCAAATTTCCCAGCTCCTTAAAACACCGGTTTCTGAGCATAATGAGACCATGTCTAATAATTTACCCTAATGTGATAAGTCAGGAGCTGGCATCATGTAAATTAGCAAACTCAATTATCAAGCCCTATGCAGATAACACCAGAGATGCCAAGAATTTGGGAGGAAGAGAGAGAACTGCTAAGGTTTATTTAAATAGAAAATGACAAAATTACTAGAAGGAAAAAAGGGCTTTGTAGGCTTCAAAATATTTCTCACGAAAAAATGCAGAGGAGAAAAGGGAGAGCAGAGTAAATGACAAGCTCAGAAGGAAAGTCCTTAATTCTGTCAATGTAATGGCCTTGCTTTGCAAGATGGGCTGGCAGAGGCACTGCAGAACTCAGAACAATAAATTATGATGTAAGTTTTCTTTTTATCATTAGTCACTTCTGATATTCCCCCATTTGTGTGGACATAGAGGTGGAGCATCTGGAAATGATGAACACATCTGAAGGAAGGAAGACACATTAATCAGACTTACCACCAACACAAGGACATTCATGAGCCGATCAATGCTTGTTCGCTTAAAAGTTGTTTTTCCGCTGTTCTGCATGAGTTTTGTATCTGGCCCTGGAGATGAAGTACACTTGTTAATTTTAGTAATAAAGCTTAGCTGTTATAAAGCTGACTCCTTCTGAGGCCCCACTGTGCTTTTCAGCATAAATAACCATCACAGCTCTCATGAAGTCAGGTACACATGGTTTAGTGTGCTACTGGGAAACTTGGGCAGAAACAGGTTAAGTCATTTGTCTGAGATTATATGGAGAGAGTCACATAAAACCACTAAATCTGGACTTTGACTCAACTCTTTTCTTTTAACATTCAGCCCTTCCTTTCATGTTTAATCACTTTTCACAGCATATTTGGTACTGCTATATTATTGCTGACATATTATGTATTATTTCACATGTCTAGAGGAGTATAGAAACAATAGAAGGAGTATGTTTATGAAGAGCATATATCTAATCAATAATATTATTGATGACCCTGATATTCCAATGTGGATGAAAATCACATAGAAATGATAGAGAGGGTTTATTTCAATACACTTGAGAGAATTCTTAACCAAATTTAATTGTTCCATTCTTTCTTAGTCATCGATCAAAACTCCCCTCCTGTACTTTGCTGTGTGAATTTCTGAAACAAGAAAGTTTTTTCTTCTTGTACCTGGTAGAAACATAAATACTTGATTCCTTTGTTCATGCTGGGTGTGATGTATCCCCACACTAGTGCTGCCGGGCTCTGCAATTGGCATGTCAGTCTTTTTACCTACCAGCATAAATAACGAGCCCAAAGCACCACTCTGTGTTCCTGATAGTACAGCCCCTCAGCAACATCTTCTCATTGTCCAGGGCATATTTCTCTCCTCGAAGAGTAAGAGTTCCTGTGAATTTATCCAGTTTGTTGTTTGGTGCCTCACATCTGACTTCTCCTGTAAAAAGAATGGAAAAGCAAAAATGGAAATCTTGGTCCAGATAAGTGTCATCAATACTGCATTCCCAGCTGTTCCTCAGAGAGACAATATTTCACACTCTAGTTACAGTTGACTCCAACCCTGTCATTCCCATTCTGTATCTTATATTTACTGATATGGATATACACATGTATACACATGTTCTGAGATGTTGCTCCTTCCCCATATTCTTGTCATAATTGAAGGCACCACAGTGAACTTTCATTTATCCAATTCTTTGAACACATCAGTTTTTTATTGGTAGAGTACAAAACAAAGTTTCCACATCTTCTGTGTGGGTGAGAAGAAGTGTTGAACCAGCAACATACTTTTAATCCATTCACAGCAAGTTCATAGTGTTAGGATGTCACTGGATAACTTCAGCTGAAAGTGCTGACATCACCTTTTTTCCTATTTCATTTTCCCTCAAACTACAGGAGCCCAAGCGAATAGAATCATAGCCTAGAGGATGTAGAAGAGTAATTAACTGAGGTGTCTTTGTTCACTGTCTTTGTTCACTGATTTTTAATTTCATCTGTTTTATAACTCAAGTCCCAGGAGTGCATAAAAAGATACCGCTACCTTTTTTGGCCACTGAGCTGACACTGTAAATGATTGGAGTGTCTATTTCCACACTTTATATTTATTTCTTGTAATAAAATGTGTTCAGATACCTCAGTATAAAAATGACAATTTAAATCAACCACTGCACCTGACATTTAAAGATTCAAAGCAGAGCCCTGTGGATGTATTGAGAACTGGAAAATACAAATATGCCTTACTGAAAGGCAATCTAAGAGTTCAGTCTGTTCACTTAATCAGCACTTATTTTCATCACAGGCTATAAATACCTACTAAAATACTAGCATTTGCAGAGAGTACAGTTCTTCTAGCTGCTCTCAGATTTACACACCAGGCTCAAGAGACTGGAAACAAAATCCAGAGAAGTCCAGAAGAAAAGCACAGCTTTAAGTGTTATGATCATCTTCACCACTACAGATTTAAAATCAAACATTATGCAAATGATCAAAAAAGTCACTCTAATCTAGGGCAGACAAACTATCAGACATGAAAGATTGAATAATTAGGAAATTCAGGGACATATGTGGCATGGGAATTCATACTAATAATTGTGTTGCTCTTCTATTTTATCATCTGGTTAGTCCAACAAGGACCAGACCTGTGCCCCATCATTTCTGAAAGTCTCTAGTAAACAGACCCATCTCACTGCCACCCTCACAAACACCTTGAAAAGCACAAATGAAACAGGGTCTTTGCACTGGAACCTCAAACAGCAAAATGCAAAGCAGACCCAGGGCATCGTCTCACACCAGGAACGCCGTGCCTGCTGTGGGACTGTGCCCCTGTGAACAGGTGTCCACATCTGCTTTCCCATAAGTGGGTGGGTCTGGGCTTCTGACATGCTGATTTTGGGATCAGAAGGGATTAATCCAAATGAGATTGACCACAAAAGAGTGAGAAGCACTGAGCACAGTAGCTCTGCAACTGAAGGCACCACAGCCAGGCACCATGCCTCCTGTCCCCCTCGCCCAGTAACAGCAACAAGAAACCTGGAATACATTTCAGCTGAAAGGGTTAAATACTCTCAAGTCAACTGTGGTAAGTAGAGGGTAACTGAAAAGTATTGTTGCCTTTCTGGTCTCCCAGTTCCCCAAATCAAACAAAGAAATTCAGTGTTTTGCAAGCATCCTCCTTATCTGAACCATCAAACAAACCTCATAACTCACATTAAGCATTCCACTGAGTGCCTGTATTAGCTGCACAACCCTGTCCTCTCTTCCTGTCTTAAAAAGTAATTAGATAAAGAGTTACATAAATATTTAAATATTTCTACTGGGGTTTGCTAAGGGAAATGCAAGGCTGGGTCTGATTCCAGGCACTCTTCCCAGTACACTGTCAAATATAAATCATCCTGGGAAACATTTTATTCATTGTAAGTATTGTGAAGAGGCCACTTTTATTTACAACATAAGCAAAATAGAGATTTAGAGAATAAATAAATATCCAATAAGAAAATTCTCAATTTTCCCAAATATTTTAAATTTTTTTTAATTAAGCACTTCCAAGAACACCGTACCCTTAGATAACCATCACACTAAGCATGCTTGAAAAATTATCTAAGATTAAGATTTTCCTTACAAATTGATAGACACTTCAGCCTGCTCAGGAAAATAATTAAGGCATGCCACTCCAATTATTAACATTAAGCATCTAACTGTACATGTAAAAACATATTTCTCAAGACCTAAAACACCCAGAACCTCAGCTATCACTTCAAAAGAAATCCTGATGTACTGAGGTGACGCTTGGCAAAACCCACACATATTATTGCATAAAATCTCAACAAAGAAGGCACAAGAAACTCTACCAGAGACAATCTCAGCTATGGTCTTTGCCACATCCCCACCACTTGTCCTGGAATAATTTGCTTATATCAAAACCATTTTTTTTCCTAAAATTATTTTCCCTCTATACCTAAAAGTATTTCCTGAGAGCCTACAATCCTCGAGGCATTCCAAGGACAGCAGCACTCATTCCACCCCTTTCCATAATAACTCCTCCTGTAATCTTGGCCTCATATCTAAGCCAGCAGAGCACTGCAGAACGTGACTAACACCACTTGGTCTGTTCCCTCATCTTCTGTCCACAGAAGTGGACAGTGAGGATGGAGTATTCTGGGTTTGACAGGTCTAGCTCCTTTCTCTGTATGTGCTGCTAAGTATTCTCTGGTATCCAGTGACAGGACACATGGGAATGGTTGAAGTTGCACCAGAAGAGGTTCAGACTGGACCTGTTAGGAAACATTTCTTTACTGAGAGGGTAATCACTGACTGGAACAGGCTTCATAGAGAGCTGAATGCTCCAGCCTGTCTGGTTTAAGAGGGATTCTGACAGTGCTCTTAAAAACATACTTTAATTTTTGATCAGCCCTGAAGTGGTAAGGCAGTTGGACTACATGCATCAGCATTGCTACATCAGTGTGAAAGTGCAGTGTGAAAATGTTTTGAGACCAGAACTAAGCATAAGGTTTTGGGAAAACAATTTCCATTGAGCAGTTGTATGAACTTTTGTGCTGGCTTTCAAGGTGGGTAGTCTCAACTTGTGCAGACAGACACAAAAGAAAAGTGTCCATCCAGAAGAATTGCCACCAATGCAGAGTGAGATTATAGCCATGCATGGCACCAAGACACGCAAACAAAGAGAGACGTTTTCCTTTACACGTGGTGATACCTGCCATACAGACTGCAGAGTGCCTGTTCTGTTTTACTGGCACTGTTTGCAGAGAAGACCTAGCAGGGGAGACTGGACAGCTTGGAAAGAAGAGTCCCAACCACTCTCTGTAATTTGGGCAAATCATCTGTAAAGTGAATTTTCCTTTTCTACTCACCATTGAACTCCGTCAGCTTCTGAAGGTCTTCTCCAAGCTCTGCAGTGACTGTCAATGCCTGCTTCACCTTCAGGTTTGTTTCACTGTGGTGAACAATATAAGAAAAAAACATGAACTGAAAGTCATATGTGAACTGAAAACTCTCCTTGAAAATCACTTCTGTTCTTGAGGACAGTCTTCTTCCTTAGCCATCTGATGGACTGTGATACTGTACATCTGTTTCAACTGGCCAAAGGGTGTAATTGTCTCTTTCAGTTGCACTGACAGGCAGAGGAAATCTGAGCGTGGTACCAAAGGTGAAGTGGCTCTGTCTTCTTAATTTCACCACAGAGCAGTGCACTCTCTACCCTGTCACTCAGGACACATTTAAACCCAAGATATCCAAGCATATATGAGCGCTCTGAACCTTTTCTCCCATGGTATTCTGATCTGGAAGATTACTTCAGTCATGGGACTAGCTAGCTGGGGAGCTGGAAATGCAGTGTCAAAAGAATACTGCATTTGTTCAGGGTCTCTTAGAAGTGGCACTAGTGTGTATGAAAACTACCATTTTAAGCAGAAATCAGATGGGGAAAGTCCAGAGGGCTGTCTGTAGGGTCTTGGGAGAGACACAATTTTTTAGAATCTCTGGTCTGGCTTAGTCACTCAGGCTGTTGCTATTTCTGGGCAATGCAGAAAAGGTAATGCAAACTGGGTCATAAAGATGAGTCAGCTCCAGTTTATTCCAATTAATACAAGTTGCAGCCCTCTGGTTTTGTAGCCAGTTGTGTCCTGGAGTGGGCAGCATTTGGAAGCCTTTGCTGTGTGCTTGCATTGATATTATTCTACAGCAGACCAAAGGAGATTGCCAGAGTTATTCATTACGATTATTTCACCTGGATAATCTGTCTCAAGGAAAATACCAGAGGAGAAAAAAGCAATAGCTTCTGCTGGGGATATTGCAGGGACATGTGTCTAACTAACTCTCAGTGTCAGAAGAGCTGTCACTGAAAAGTAAAGTCCCCTCCTCACACAACATTTGCACTCAAGAAGCAAAAGTATCCACCAGAAGACATTATTTTTAAGATACCTACCCAAAGTTTACTCTACATGTTATGAAACTCTTGCTACCAAAGCAATTGCAGGTATGCCTGCAGCACCCAGGGTCTCCAGGAACGAGGCTTTGCAGTGGTGGCAGTGGTTGCACACCAGGGCCAGGCTCACTTACCCGTCCAGCTCAGCTGTCTCGATGTACGTCAGGCTGTGTGGCTCACTGCTCGACAGCAACAGGAGATCAGCCTGAGCACAGACAGACAGACTTGGCATGAATTCACACAGTCAGCAGGCATTGCAGAGCAGTGCTGCTTGTGGTTACTGCCACATCATCACTATGGCTGATTTTCTTATGAGTGATAAGAGTGGCAGAGATTAGCTGTGATCAGGATAAAGACAAAGGGTACTCACTGTCACAAAGTTGTTGTTTTCTAGTTTTATTATATCCCCCACTTGGACATTCATCCATTTTTGCTCCTTTAGCCTGCAAGGAAACCTCTAGTAAGTAAGCACATACAGCAAATGCCTCTCTGGAAAGTGGGGAGAACTTAGCTCTGCTTNCCTCTAGTAAGTAAGCACATACAGCAAATGCCTCTCGCTCTGCTCCTGGACCCAGACTGTAGGTGCCATCAGGACTTGGGAGCAGGGCCTGCCATGATGTGTCATATCCATACTAAACTGGAGGACCACCATAGTACAAAAAAAAACCGGTAAAAAGCAATAAAAGCACTGCTTGGGCTGACCCATGCTGGGTTGAGACCAAGCCCCACAATAGCAGTACAGTCCATGTGAACTATCCTTGTCCTTGTCTCTGCAGTGACTACTCCCTTCCTTCCTTCTCTTAAAGGGCCACATTGCCTCAAAAAACCCTCTTTGCTTTGTGTGAGAGACTTCATCTGGGAAAACTGCAGATTGTGTGAGGTTTTCTGAGTGGTACTAAGGGCAAGAGTAACCAGCTTTCAGGAAGGTCAGTGCAAGTGCTTTGGCTGTGCACTTGACTGTCCAAGCCATGTCTGCAGTGGTCTTCACAGCACCAAGCCAGATGTGCACAGAGAAAGCCAGCTAAACTGCAAGCACCCACACAGCCAAGATAGCTGTATATGAAAATTCTAGAGGTGGAAAAGATTGAACTCAGTTTGATCTTGCTTATTCAGTGTTGGTTAGAGCTGGACAGGATCTGTGGTTTCCAGGTTTTGAAAAAGGCAAAACATTATAAAATTTCTGTGTCAAAATTTGTTTCCTAGACACAGTAACTAATACACAGTAAACTAAGAAACTGGTTTACTTAGCAGAGAACATAAAAAAATATGTCCGTATTCTTCCGTTTCCACTTATATTTTTAACTGTTTGATCATCTGTTGGAGTTTACACAACATACTGCTATCTATAATGTGGAAAAAAGTCACAAAATACTTTCCAGCTGTCTACAGCTGTGTCCTATGCGTAGTTGGACTCCACAGAGCTGCAAGCACATCTGTCTGCCATGAAAGCCAAAGCCTCTGCTATTTTTTCTGCTGGAGAGAACAGTGCTAGCAGTACAATGTCCAAAGCACGCAGCTGAAATGTTTTGGGTACATCCAAGCCAGAAGTGCTGCACACACTCAGTATAATGAAGTGTATGAATGAGATATTCCAGCTTCTTAATTTGAAATATCTTGTTGATAATGCCTAGTTTTGCTTAATGCAAAATAAATGCTATGAGTACAAATGGACCCAGAAGATAGCTTTGCATGTTACTTGTGGGGTAAGGAGAAAAGTAATACAAGACTATGAAATTCTTTCTTAAACATAAACACCCAGGAGCAGAAAAATAATTTAGTTTTTGTCACTGCAAGGCCACAGCCATAATGTCTGCACAGATTCTGGTACTGTGTCTAAGGTTCATTAATCAGACACATAGTCCAAAACTGCAGGATGAACTAGTGGTGTGAAACAAAATTCAATTTTAAATTGTTTTGTGAACCTTGAGAATCACACACACACACACAAAATCAAAAATATTTACTAATAAAATGTTTTTTCCTCTGAGAACTACAGCAAAAAGGACTTACATGCCATTTATCAGGACCTGGACTGGGCGGTTGTTGACATGTTTGTCACTTTTGTGTCGATTCTGAAAATTGGATCAGAAGGTTAAAAGGCTTTTCCAGGAAACCAAACACACAGGAGCTGTAGGCAGTTTGTTAACATTTTGGGTTTCCGCCCAGCTGGCTGAATGGGTCAGGCAGATTAGGGTCACAACTGAGTCAGTGTCCAGCACATGTTTATGGCAGTGACACAGAGCATAACCAGACTGCAAACAGGCAACACCAGGGTTGCTCTTGGAGAGAAGAAGGAAGGTAGAGCCTTACATGTCACCCTAGCACAGCCCTGACTCAGCTGGCATTGCTCCCACCCACCTCAGTCTGTAAACACCAGAGAAATTAATTCCTCTGCTCTCATACGGAAAGTGGCCACTGATGTTCTGGAATTGCTCCATTGAACATCAAAATCATTCTAATAATGATAGAAACTCAGATGTTAAACTCAGCTCTAATATCACGCTGTGAAGTCAATTGGGTTTTGACCATTAGTCTGACGGCAGCAGACTTTGGCCAAAGCTGAACAAGCTTGAAAAATCACAAGTGGGTTGAGCACTTGCTTCCTACCAAATTTTTTTTCCACCTACATTGTAATAGATGACAGAGGATGAGTTCTCCAAAGTGGAAGCCTAAGAAAAGATTTCTGTGCTTGCATCCAGACATATCTATGAGTGATCACATTTTCAGACATGCTGAGCAGTTTCAGAGAAAATTAATGGAGTTGCTGTTCACCAATTTGGAAATTCTAGCTCCTGTTTTAGTAACAAACTATAGATTTTGGGGACTTAATTTCAGACCCCATGTGAGTGCCTGCCACCAGCTGAGTTTAAGCAGTTCATTTCAGTTACTGTGCTGAAGAATCACAGGCCAACTCCAAAGTACAGGTCAGAAATACAGGTCTTACAAAATCATCAATGGCATCCTTGACTCCTGATACAGCCAGCACCAGCACCAGGGGCACCACTGTTGTAAACCAGGCCAATGAGGAAATCTGAGGAATCAACTGTAGGAAGAAAAGATCTAAGTTAAGACATTTCAGAAAACCACTGCTTCCTAATCAAGCTGCAGACAACATTTTTCTATGATACCTGAATATAGAATAAAGACAGAAATGTAGCTCCATCCCTGATATGTGGATCTCTGCCCCTCTCCAAAGGTGGGAGAGCCAGGCTATAGCCTGGCTATAAAACAAGCTATAATTTAGGTTAGAAAAATGGAGCTGTCAGAAAGTGTAGTGAGTTGCTCTTTATTATTGTTTGCAGAATTAGGATTGCCAAATCCCCATGATATTTCTTTGGAAGTATTGACATGGGCAAGTTCACTGTGAGGGACTCAAGAACTATCTGAGCAAAACCAGCTGTGCAGAGCTCTCAAAAGCTTCTGTTCTTTGTTTCAGTAACTTCTCACATTTTGCTGAAGTAAATTTTGCATCAGTGGACACTGCAAACTGTTGCCAGGGCTGACCTCGCTCTCCCAAGAGCAGCACAGCAACTTTTGTTTCCTACATCTTTAACGGTGAGAGGACCAAAGAGTTGAATGTGATTCTGTTAGGCTGCCAGTCGAGCAGAGGGAGATGTCCCACCCCACACAGCTCTCCCCTTCCTCTAGAAGCGCAGCACTAAGGATGGAAGCAATGTGAAACCAGCATTGGTGTGTCCCTCAGTTTGGATCTGGGAAATGTCAACTCCATGTGCGTTGTGAAGTTGATATTTATGCACTGTCATAGCCCAGATCCTACAGGCACCACAGCCCTCTCAGCTGTACAGCCTGCAACTGCTGCCTTCTCACCTCCCCTGGAAAATGCATATCCCACTGGTCTGTGACAAAGGAGGGGGAGACAGAGTCCCCACAGCCTGCCCATCACATCCACTCTTGATGCAGGAATAGTTCCACAGGGATGCAGTGAGGAATACGTAGACTAATGCCTGCCCTCTTTAGGCTACCTTGATGTAAAGAAAAAGCTGTGTGCTTTTATATATAGTCAACCCTAGATGGCCTAGCAAAACACACAGTGGAATAATTTAAGGCAAATACTTTGAAATACTATGAATTTGTCAGACAAACAGCTAGAGTGCAGTACAACAACGCAGGAACTGTGCTCTCAGCTCAGCTGGAAAGGCACCTTCTCTTGAAAAATATAGATGCACTATAATTTCAAAAATTCATTCCCTGCAAATAAGCAAAAAAAATTATATGTGGTTTGCTGAAGTCTTAACCACATTTCACCTCTGCTTTTTTGAGCTGAAATTGCAAAAAAACAAAAAAAGCATTTGAAACGGGTTATTTTGCAAATTTGCTTGCAATGAAATGACCAACTTTAAAACATTAAGCTTGAAACATAATCAAAATTACACCCTTCTTTTGATAACATGTATTCTGATATGACTCAACAATGGCAGAGTACACAGCAAGGTGCAAAGGGGCAGAAATCCTGATATCAATTCATCCGGTGCGTTCAGCTTTCAGGGTATCATTAGCAGCAGTGATGAGCAAAGTGCAACACAATGCCACTGCAATCCACAGGGTTCAATAGTGCTGCCAGTGTCTGACACACTCCATACTGGACATCTTCCTCACCCTGGAGAAGGGAGCAGCGATATCCAGCTTTATGCAAACTAGCCAAAACCTTTCCCCTTCCTGATGTTAACTCCTTCCTTCCCAGGGAAACACCACAAGTTACAAATGTGGTGTCCTTCTTGCTGTTTCCATTTGTGACTGCCTGTGGAATTTGCCTTAAAATCTATACATAAGAGAAAACTTGGCTTTATACTACAGGATGAATAAGTAATGCAAATCTGAGGACAGCCAGGAGCACTTAGAGGTAGACACAAAGGGATAGTAGGGCAGGGCAAGAAAACGTTGCTCAATTTGTTGAAAACTAATTAACTTTCTTCTTCATTTAGTTCAAACCCTCATATCCAAAGGTAAAAGAGGAAATTGCTTTTTTCTGCCCTGCTTTCTACATACTGCAAGATTTTACTAAGATGCTAATTCACACCAGGAATATAGCTTGCACTTCATTACTCCTGTCAAACATAGACTGGTTTTGATAACAGAGAACAATCTGCTGGAAACAGCACAGTGATTTCATACCTGCAAAATCAGCAAGAAAAGGAAGTAAGCATTGGCTATTCGCTGAAACTGCTCAAACAGGTTGAGAGGCAGGAAAGTGAAGAAATTGTATTTCGATGTTTTAATTGAATTGTTCTGTAGGGAAAAAAGATGAAAATAAGTAGGATTGGTAAAACAGGAAACAAAATTACAGCACAACACATTTCAACTGTGTCTTACTTGCTTATATTTAGCAATAGCATTGTTCCCAACAGCAGCTCAAAAAGCGTTTCCTTTTCCCCCACACAATCATGCCAAGTCTGGATAAACAGAGAATTCCTCTTGGAATGGGTGAAAACATGATGCTTGGCTTATGCCAGTGCTGCCACAGGTAGATGAACTTGTATATTTTTGCTCACAGCATCTTCCCTTTATTAATGGCCTTCATACTTACACAGTGCACAAAGAAAATTGAGAATTGTAACCAGAAGAAAACAATTTTGCTGTTAGTGTCTACAAAGCAGGGTTGGAAAACACATGCCAGGTCAATGTCTGATGCTTTGAAATACCCATTGGCTGGACAGACCTACTGGAGGTATACATCCTCCCAGGAGCAGAATATGACATTATTATTATCATTTTCAGCTCATTCAGTGAACTTTCAGCTCAGGAGCTTCAACGGGTGGCTTGTTTCTATTCCACAAAATCACTTGGATGTGGTGCTGTGCAAACAGTCACTGACACAAGAACTCACTCTTTCAGTGAGTGAGCTGCAGCTCTGTTCCCTATTTCCAGTTTCCTTTTCTAATTTCGGACAGCCCCTCCAGCCACAAGAAGTGGTTACTCCCCAGTCTGTCTTTTGCAAACCACAGAAAGAACTAAGTTTGATATTGCAGAATGGGGTATTTTTTTGCCCAAAGATGAGAGTAGTCTGGTCCAATATGTGCCACCAGCCAGACAGGCTCAATGCATCCGACTGACCCACCAGCTGCTGCTGTCCCTTTAGTTTTCAGGTGTGCTAGACCATCTTTTCATATGATGTTTAACAGCCCCTGGTCCAGGTTTAGTTCTAAAAGGATGAATCCCCCCAATTGTGACAAAATCTTAAATTTTTCCCTCTAGAAGCTCTCTAGACAATGTCCATTAAACCCCTTCCAGGGAACCTAAGGTCTGACAGCACAAGGAGGCAGATATGAAGCACACCTGAATTCCATAATAAATATGCTGGTTCTACAGCAGAGAAAATGGTGATTGCGGTATTTGTAATAGCCTTTAGATGCTGCTAAGCCGGTGGGAGGACAGAAGCTACTAAGCATGAATCACAGCCCACTTCTTATCCATGCATTAATCCGGGATCTCGACATCTACACTGACATGCATCAGCATGTTTCCAGCACTAAACCAATTATTTCAGGTTACTACTGAAAGGCATGTGTGCGGGAAGCTATTCCATTTTAGGCAGTTATTGGATTTCTCTACCTTCAGACACACAGTACAGCATATGCTCTTCAGCATTAAAATCATGTTTTATCCCTTGGACAAGCCAAATGAGTAAATCTCTAAAAGGGCAGAAATTAAAACAGCCTTCATAGAAGAGCTAGCCAAATCCTCTTGATTGCACCCCAGCAAGAAAATATATTTATCAGTGATCATCTTATATACAATATTGCCTGTCTCCTGGTATCATGAAGCTACCTGCAAGTGTGCTTAACTCTGTCTATGCCATGATGTGTAGTACAATTTGGTTTATTTCAAAATCCTTAACCGTGGGATATGTGACATGGACAGGCTCCATGGACACTGCTGAAACAGGAGCAATGGAAAAACAGTGTCCTCTGCAAACCCAGCATACTAGGAACTGAATTCGTTGACAAGACTGTGTCCATCAGGCACACTGTCTGGCAGATTTTTTAATAAAAGCTGGATCTAAATAAAGAAATCTGCCCACTATTCTGAGGACAAGTACTGTGACCAATTACTTAAAAAACCCCACAAGATTATTGCTGCAGGAAAAAGTAAATGCAGGGGACTTGACCTTTGTGCGTCAACAGATTTCAGAGGGTTACATATAACATGGGAAAAACTACTCAGTAAACACCCAGATAAAGTTTATAGATCTTTGCCGGCAAAAATCTCAGAAGGGAATAAGAAAAGAATGGGAGTGGTTTATTTCAATTCCTGCCTTCTATTTCTGTCCATTAATTACGTCAGGAAAATCATTGAATGAACCACAGTCATTCATTTTATTTCCTATTGCCATTAGGCATGGTAAAAACCCCAGACATAACAACTTCCACATGCTTAACTGCAGGAATCTGGATAAGCAGTGTTTTCTCCATAGTTGTTCAGGATCATTATATCGTTGGGCACATACTGTATTTTGGGACACTAGGGCACTTTAGACCTGAGGATAAGGACAGGGAGTATTATCATGGATCTTCTAATTATTCTAGAATCTATCATTAAAATTAATCACCAGGAAAAAAAGAATTTGTAATTACTGTAAATATTTCTTATTCAACACATAACTTGTTCATGGACCTCAGGGGCTAAAGGCATATCAATAGCAAAATATGATGACAAACTAGAGAACACTTCAGCCTTTCCAAATCAAAACATTTCCACATCACAGATACAACTGAAGCACTATGCAAGGTATCATATAATGCTAGAAATATATAATGGTTTGGGTTGGAAGGGATCTTAAAGATCATCTCATTCCCATCATCTCTGCCATGGGCAGGGACACCTCCCACCAGACCAGGTTGCTCCAGCCTGGCTTTGAACACCTCCAGGAATGGGGCACCTACAGCTTGTCCAGGCTACTTGTGTCAGTACCTCAGCACCCTTACAGTAAATAATTTCTTCCCAGTATCTAATCTAAACCCACCCTCAGTTTGAAGTCATTCCTTTTCCCTGTCTGCTACATGCTCTTGTAAAAAGTCCCTCTCCATCATTCTTATGGGCTCCCTTCAGGTACTGGAAGGCCACAGCGAAGTCACCTGAAGCCTTCTCCAGGCTGAGCAAACCCAGTTCTCTCAGTTATTGATTATGTTTTCAGGCAATATTACAGGGCTGTGTGCTTTGACAGGTCAGGCTCTTGGCCAGCTACAGGGAAATCTCAGTTGGCCTCTGTTCTTGATCTTATCCCCTTCTGTGATGCTTAACATCATCAAACCCTGTCACTCGTTAGAGCTGGACCAGAGCCTGACTCTGGGGTGGGAGGGGTGCTACTGCAGTGCATTAAATAGTCCACATGCAGCCATCATTTCACAAGCAATGCCTCTAACACATCATCTGCCTCACTGTGCCCACACTCTACCTTCAGTGGGGGAGACTCCCATAGAGAAAAAGTCTTGGAGAGGAATAATCTTTGTAACGGCAGTTAGGTATTGAGAGGCCTTACTGAAACTTCTGGTTTTCCTATAGATCCCTGAAAACCAACAGCTAAGAAGAGCAGTTCTATAGGCTAAGCACAAAGATGGGGATGGGGAGCTTTACATTTACTCCCTGATCTGCCCTGGACTTCTGGCTGTGCAAGAGCAGTCCTTGCATGCACCTGTGTCCTAAATGAGCAGGTCTGAGCGTGGTTACCCACAGTCAGCCTGGAGCTCTCCAGATGCGAAGCTTGACACTAGAGCAATGTTGTCTGCGGGTGAGGGATAATTCTCATCTGCTCTTTTCAGGGGCTAGATTCACACCTCCTGGAGGTGTGACTCCACCAAAATGCTGTCCCTAAGAATAGTGCTCATCTCTCCACAGTTACACAAGTCCAGATCTGGCGGATGAGCTGTTACTTTGGGGGTGTTTTCAGAAGCCCGCCTGTGACGTCCAACAGCAAGCAAAACTCAGCAGATGGCTCCTACCTTGGATCGCTGAGCAAACAAATCATCTCCTTGCCATAAAAGTCACTGGAAATAAGAGACACTGATGCTTTTGTGGCTAGATTACGGGGGCTAAAGTGTATGGCAAGGTAGTCACCCCCTGAATTTGTACCCCTGGCTCTGTGACATAATAGCTCCCAGCAGCTGGACAACCTAGCCCCAAGTAAATTTTAGCAAGATTTTGGTGACCCCACAGGGAGGTGTTATGCCACAACACTTGGCAATTCCGTTGATACTTGTGTAGCACAGACCAATGGAGCCGCTGAGCAGCGGAAATGTCTTTCCCAGGTGTTTTGGTAAAGCCTCACCAGTGGCAGAAGTGCAATTCCACTCTGTTTAACTGCAGCAGTGCCATTGGAAAGAACACAGAAGCCATAAGCAGAAATGTGACCACAGGGCTGTGAATGTGCTCATGAAAATTTTTAATAAACTCATGTAACAGCGCATATGGTGCCACCAAGGCTTTGTTTTCACAGGGAGTACAGAACAGTCAGACCAGACCAGTTTTAAGACTCCGAAGTTCACTGACTTACTCCTGATGGAAGCCAGCAGGCCCAGCACAACAGAAGACTGATAAAGGCCAAAAGGATGTGGTGGTGTTAATCTGGTCCTTGTAAAAGTCCCTGTAAAAAAGTAAACTCCCAGGAGTAACAGACTGGCCAAACACTAGAGATAAAAATGCCAATTTCCAAAGCACAGTTCTCTTTTCTTCCCTTTTCTTTTTTTTTTTTTTCCCAATTTTTCTTTTCTTTAAACAGAAAAAGAATAGGAATGTCTTGCATATGTAACCCCTCGACCCTCTCTTGACAGCACTAATGAAGTGAGTTCCAGGACCTCATCACATGTTGGGTATGCCATGAAAATCTGTAGGAAAGCATGAGCACTGGTTGTGTTTTCCTATGTTGTTCCTTCAGTCTGGTGTCACCCCATTACTGAGCAGTTAATCATCAGTGTGGTGAGTGTCCTTGTCATGGTGGGGCACAGGGCTGGCATGGCTTGATAACCTCATGTCATTGCTCACAGACAAGCCAAGCACAATACCTAAAGGTCTTGTCTCTTAGAGATCCTTTTCAACAACACTGTGCTCTCCTCCGGCTCGGCTCAGTACCTGAAGCTGCTGCCTGTCAGGAAGGAGGAAAGAAGGGGAGGGCAGAGCACTGCTGAGTGGTGCAAAGGAGATAAACTCCAAGCCACTGTTTTGTTTTCATTATGGTCTCACACAACAAGACTCCCAACCAGTGCGGTAGGAATATTCTCTCCATGAGACTTAATCTGATGAAGAGTGGAAAACTTGATCCAAAGGAGTCTATGGACTTCACTGAAGACCACATCTGGCACAGCTCAATCTTTATGTGCTTCTCAGGGGCCTGATATGCCTTGAGGACCTTGACCTCACCTGGTGTCTCCAGCCACAACCCCTGTCCAGAGCTCAGGAATTCACTTAAGCTCAGCCAGGGGCCTTCTATCCTCACCACAGCTATGCTGTAGAAGTTCCCATCTCCAGACTGACATCTGTCCTAGGTTCCCGGATATATCTATCCAGTTCTACTTCCTTGACGGACCTTGGACCTCTGGTATAGATTTGTCTTCAGCCCTGTCTCTCACCACTTCTGCCTGGGCTCCCTAGGAGGGCCCTAGACCTAATTCATCACCTCACGTTGTCTGGAATGGTCAGGATGGACCCCATCACCAGCATCCTGCCCTGTCCCTGCCATCCAGATGCTGCAGGGCTGCACCCTGGTCAGTGAGAGCCCTGCCTGAGCTGGGATCACCTCCACTTCCAGCTTGCCCCCTCTCAAAGTACAGCCCCGCTCTGGCTGCTCCCTGACAGTGCCTCAAGTGCTCTCTAGATGGACACAACTCACACCTTACTAAAGAGCAGTGCAGGTTGCTGCTGTAGCTATTCCTCCAGGGACTACTGAGACCACTTTTCACTTCATCAGACCACACTCCCTTCCTCCTTGAGTGTGAGGGACACTGGGAAACATTTGCAGGTTGAGACAGGAAGAGAGGGCAGCTGGTGCCACAACCCTGACCATGCTGATAAGGTCCTGGAGGATCACCCACCAGGCAGCCTTCTGAGATCAAGGCATGCAAGCAGAGGAGGTGGAGCAGAGTGTGAGCCACTACCAGAGCTCCCTGCTCTCCAACTAAATTTCAAACAGATAAGAACCCAGCTGCTGATCCAGCCCAGGCAATGTGTATTTGCTATAGGAAGTTATATACATCCCTCCTATTTCACTAGAGACTTAATCAGGTGACCTGAGTCCAAGCAGCCCCCTTGCTGCTGGTCCTGATGAAAGAATGCTGGCTTGACCCTGGGTCCTGATCCAAGATGAAATTTGTCATTGACTCACAGGCCTTGCATTTCCTTTCCTATTGTCTGAAAGCCAATTTCAAAGTTGTTTTCGCAGCCCTTCATGACGTCCCAGTGCAGCTGTGCTAAATTCCAATGTGAAAGCAAAGAATTAAAAAAGGAACTAGGATCAGATCAACATTAAAAGTCTTCAGAAGAGATTTTCCTCTCCAGAGTATTGATGGAGAGCCCATCGTGATGGACACACAGCGGCTGTCCCCTCTGTAGCTGTGTTGGGGTGAGTGCAGACAGATTAAGTTGATTAAAGTACTTAAATCTTGCTATACCACATCTGCCACCCTGCTTTCCACTTTATTTCAGTCTTTACATAGAACAAACCTCTTTCTGAATTCAGGAAGGATCTTTCTGTCTACATGGTGAATAAACACAGGATTAGGACTTGACTTTTCATTTTTACTGACCTATATTGAGCCCTTTTATGTGCTGCTCTAAGTGCCTTTTTATGCCACTCATTCACACTTGGTTTCTGAGTCATTCCTAACTAATTTTGTGATCTGGTGGGTAGTGTTCATACCTTCACACTCAGCCCTTCCAGTTAACTGCACAGCACTTTGTTTTAAAGTTTGTTTAAATTTTCTAAGCCTTCTGGGACACAGCGCAGTTTAGCATCTCCTGTATTTTCTGACAGCTCAGGGAGGGAATTTGCCCTCGGTCTCCTGCAAGTTGTAGAGTGATGGAGGTGGACATGCCCTTGCATGCAGTGGCAGACCTGGCTTTCCACGCTGCAGTACCAGGTTCCTGCAAAGCTGGTTTGAGCCATTCGGGAGTTGTGCTTCATACCAGGAAGGCCACCTTTCAGCAGCTGCCAGAGCTGATGTCAGACTCCACACACAATAGAGTTTTCAGGTCTTTATCAGTTCGTCTCTTCTCCCTTCACAGATATCCTGGGGACTTTCACCGGCAAGGGACAAAGTCCCACCAGGAATAGGGATATTCAGGGACAACACATCCACCTCTGGCTGTACTTTCCCACTTCCCTGTTCTTGCTGTGATAAAGAAGGACAAAACACCTGTGTACCTTTGACCTCTGCCTGCATAATAGAAACTGCCCGTTTAGTGAAAGGCTCAAATCTTCACAGCAGGTGGGACATAAAGCCTGGCTGCAGCAGTAAGTCAATACACAACATCTAGGTTTGCATTTCCCTTTCTTTTTCCTTATTGGCCTTTCTCAGCAACTGCCTCACCCTAAAGAAACATTTACCGCTTCACCTAGCTTTGTTGCAAGAACCTGTTCTATAGGTTTTATAGCTAATGTGGCCTTAAGTTAACAAGAAATCTGAAACTCAGTCCTGTGACTTTCACTGTCTAAAATAGTTTTAAAGCTTTGTTATATTGGTGGGTTTCCTTTGGATCTTAGTGGTCTTTTCCCCCTGAACCACATCCTAGTGCTTAGCAGAGCAACCTCGCCATGATGGGACAGATCTGAATTTGAGGAAGGTACCCAAATTTAACCCTTACCTGGAAGAGCTAACTTTCAGGAGCACTATAGATATGTCAAGGGAGGATGCCAGGAGGCTATCTCCCTTTCTGTCATTTCCACATTCATCAGCAATCTACAGCATGGGATGTGATGTAAGTTATGAGCAAGTTTAGTTCTTTTCATATACCATAGTAACGTGAAGTTAATAAACTGAACTTTTGCGAGGACTTATTGGAAATAAGCAGCCCAGGACATGATGTGTAGCACTGTACCCTTAGGGTAGTTCTTGCACCACCACCTAAAGTCTGTTAGTACCTCACCATCCACTCTCCACTTCAAGGCTTGGCTCTTTTTGGACAGTTTCCTGGATTTCCCAAGCCTCAGTCTACACAGGACTCCAGAAATCCTGAGCCATAGCTGACTACAATAAAGAGCATGATTACCAAAACTCACTGCCAAGTTTTAACACATTATACTGACCTGGCTTTTTGGCTGCCTCCACGTTATCACCTAATCACAGGCTTACCGAAATTCTGAAGTGTTCTCAAAGTTGTCTACTTAATTGTGGCTATTTGCAAATCATTGGGCACAATCAAGCAATCAGCTGGGAAGCACTGTCATGCAAAGTCAGTTTTCTGAACGGCTTTTCACAGAATTAGGCAGGGAATCAGAAGAGTTGCTTGTTCCCTCTACCCTGAAATAACTGCCCATCTCCCTCCTACTTTCTTGTCCCATTACTGCACATAGCAACCATTCAGTGGAAGATGACAAAACCATATGTAGTGGCAATAACCATCGCAGCACGCTACTGACAGGTTGTGTGCAAATCAAGCTCACTTCCCAGTCTCAAATCACCAATCTTGATAAGACATTCATACTGCATAGTACTTCACATATATTAACTGCCATGCATTTCTCATTCAGTACACATGCAGCGGCTCTGGACCCTGGGACTCTCTAACCCATGTTCGTGGCTGAAAAGCAACCACTGAAAAACACCATGTTGCCATCAGTCAAACCTGCTGGCAAGTCATACTGTCCCCATCACAAGAAATTAGTGTGTTCTAAAATGCTTCGTTTTTTCACCCCCTGCCAAGAAATACTTGTGAGGTTCCTAAACCAAAACATGGTTCAAAGAGCTCCCGAGTAACTGAATGATTAATTTCACCACTGGAATTCAGATATTCAAGGGACAAAAATTCACAAAATTCACTTCGGTATTAATTGGCAGCTGCAAACACTTTGAAAGAACGCAGCTTCAGGGCGGCCTCGCAGAGGGGATGCCCCTGCAGGCAGGACAGATCCTAGAGGCTGAGCTTGCCCTCCTCTGCACGCAGCATCAGAAAATGGTCCACAAGCTTTGGAAATGAAGTTGCCCAAGGGGCTCCCTGGCAAATTAGCCTGGCAGCCCTGGGACACAGCCAGCCTGTGTCAAGGTGCACAGATTTCATGGCACAAAGTGAACTTAAGTAGGCTGTTAGGAATCTGGCAGAAAAGCTGGCAGAAAGCCACAAGGGCCAGATTAAAACCTTCCTGACAGAGATGATTTCACTGCAAAAGCTGAGGAACTGACACATTTCCTTTCATGTTTTACTTTAAATGGAGACAAATTTCCACAGAAAACTCCCCCCAGGTTCCATTATTGAAAGGCCTTGGAGCCTGATCCTGCAAATGCTTTGACTCACAAATAATTTTCTCTAAGTGTGCGAAGTCACTGTGTCATGCTTTTCCAGAACCGAATCTCCTTCAACTGCCCATTTTTCAGGCTGACTTAGTAGCAATCCACCTCTGATGGTTCATCTGGCTTGTGTTTGCCTGGTTTGCAGAGCCATAGCTGGCATGCAGTTCTGTTCACCCCTTTGAAACAACACTTGAGACACGAAACAGATGCAGCTACATCTGTGACTACATCTGCATGAGACAACAGACACTGGTTACTTACAGCATATTCAAACTGCAGATTAAAATCCCGGTTGTTTGCTTGAAGTTGTCTCTCTTCCTCTGCAAAGAAAAGGAAACACATCAATCACGCTTGAGGGTAAGCAGAGTCAATACAGATGTGAATGGATCATCAGAAAGTGCAAGCAGAGCTGCTAGGAGGGAGTGACACAGTGAATCGGAGCCCCGTGTCAGGGACCTGGGGTGGCTGGTGACACCGATGGAGCTGCACTGTGCACTGGACCACGGCACTCTTAACACCACGGAACAAAGTCTCCTCCACCCACCACTTGCTGCAATGCCAGTGCCTGGTCAGGTTGTTCACTTTCTGGGTAGGAGTTCCTACTTAACTAGCGTTGCTCACTCTTCCTGCCCTGCTCCTTCTCTTCCCCACTGAAGTCTCTGGAGCTTTTGCCATCAGCCTACAGCTGGTGCCCTTCTTCCAGTACAGGTGCGTTTCTGAGCATCATCCCACTGACGGGACACTATCCCCACAGCTGTCATGAAATCAAAAATTACTGGAATGATATCAAAAGGTCATCAAATCTGTCCTTTACCTCAAAGCAGGGTCTTGCCTCTCTTCCCCAAAAATGACATAGAAAGCTCCAGCAACACCTGTTCTTTAGTTGCCTATTCCAGGACTGAAGTCTCCTTCCCCTAGGGCAGTTTTTCCCTGCATTATCTAAAATAAAACTAATTACTTCGATTTCAAGAGGTTTTTGTCTTCTCCCAGAAGGGTCAGAAGTGGTCTTCTGCTTCCCCTAAGTTCCTTGTGCTACTTGCTGAAGATGCAGAGTACAGACCATTGAGGGAGGGGATTGTCCCACGCTGCTCTGCAGTGGTGCAGCCTCACCTTGAGTCCTGTGTGCAGGCACCACAGTGCACAAAAGGTATAAAAGCTATTAGAAAGAGACCGAAGGAAGGTCATGTGGATGGTGAAGGGACTTGAGGGGAAGCCATATGAGGAACACGTGAGGTCATTTTGACTGTGCAGCCTGGAGACTGAGGGGAGACCCCTCGCTGTCCACAACTTCCTCGGGAGGGGAGGAGGAGGGGCAGACACTATCTCCCCTCTGGGTGCCCAGTGACAAGACCAGAGGGAATGGCCTGAAGCTGTGTCAGGGGAAGTTTAGGTTGGATATCAGGAAAAGGTTCTTCACCTAGAGGGTGGCTGGGCACTGCACCATCTCCCCAGGGAAGTGGTCACAGCAGCAAGCCTGACAGAGCTCGAGAAGCATTGGACAAAGTTCTCAGGCACAAGGTGTGGTTCTTGGGGCTGTCTGTGCAGGGATTCTGTGATTCTGTGACTCCAAGTTCACTACATCCTGAAGGCTGTTATGCCTTACACTAGCCTTCCCAAGGGTAAGCAGCTCCTGTTTCTTCAGTCACTTCTTATGCATTAACTGGTCAGAAGGAGCATCATCCTTGGTGCTCTCCAGTGGGATTCCCAGCTAGTTCAGCCCATTCTGGATGGATGCCCAAAGTGGGCCATGGTTTGCAGCTGAGGCCTTACCAAAGCCGACCAGGGCACAAAGGACATACAACTTTCTTTGCAGGCGATGCATATCATGCATAAGAATTCACCCAGGAGTAATTTAAAGTAACATCCTTATGCACCACCAGCACACAGGAGATGGCTTCCCAGAATATGATCCACTTTGGCAGATCCTTTCTGGCAAAGCCAGATGCCTCATCAGGCAATGCAAATCTTTAATTTGTCCTTGCTGAACTGCATCCAAATTCTTTCAGACTATTTCTCCAACTAGTCAATTCCAATCCTGTCTTTCAGTGTGCTTGTAGCTCTTGCCAGCGTGGTGCCATTCACAGATGTACTAAGTGTGTTCTTTATTCTGTCAGCCAAGATGAAGAAGTAAATATTGAATACCAGACTCAGGATGGGATATACCCCTGATGAATCTTTCAAGTTTCCTTATCAGTCATCAATATCGATTGTTAATGTCTTCTTTTTTTTCTGAAAAATCTGGCACTCACTGTAAAATCACTGTTTTGTGATTTTACCTCAAGCATGTATCTCCAGTTTACTTGTAAAAATGCCACAAGTGACAGTCAAGATACATGGCAGCTATCTGAGGCTTTTTCAATAGCCCTCCAGCTACCACTAAAACAGAATTAATTTTGGTTTGATGCAGTTTTTCAGGACTGCTGACTGTTAATCATCTCTTCCCCACACATATACTCCTAGTTACTTTGAAGTGGTTTGCTGTATTGTTTTAACCTTTACTCAAGTGAAGCCAATACATCTATAATTGCTCAGCTTTTCTCTTTTCCCGGTGCTTGCTCTCTTCTCAGTCTTCTGAACCTTGCCTGCCTGTAAGCCAGACTCTCAAAGGCAGAACTGCTCCAGGGCATGCTTTACCTTACCCAGTCAACCCATTCTTTCTCTATTCCAGCCCAAAACCCATCCCTTTGTCCTCTGTTTTTGGCAAGTATTATGTTAGATATCTAGAGGGAAAAAAAGAAAAACAAAAGAAACCCCAAAAAAACCCAACAAACACACCACAACAAAACCCCTCTGATTTCTCAGCTTTATTTTCTAGGCTTTTTCCACTGAACCTCCCCAGAGACCCCAACTCTTACAGAACAACTTTTATTGCCCTTTATGTCCCTGATAGCCTTTTCTCACTTTGAGCCTTTGCCACACTGTTTGTGCTGGATAAAACAAACTGTTTTGCACCTTCTAGAGGCATCCTTCCTTTGTCGGAAGCAAATGGAGAGCTTCTGATTTCACTATTTCACTCATCCTTCTGAGCCTTTCTCTGAAAGGTGATAACTTATACATGTGGCCTTAATATCAATTAATAATATATGTGGCCTTAATATCAATTAATAATATATGTGGCCTTAATATCAATTATTTAAGGAAATGACAGCTCTGCCTAATTCTCCCCCCACCCTTGGGTTCCTTCCCATGAGGCCTCAGTTATTAGTTCTTCATATTTATTGAAGGTTTCCTTCTTGAAGTCAATGTTAAACAATTTGATACTGTCACTTTTTCCTAAGTATCATCACACCATTTCATAACTATTCTTGTTTACATTCCCTCCAGCTTTCAGAGGACCAGCCAGCTCCTCCCATTCCCTCCCTTTCGGAGGGAATCACTTCTGAAACAACCTCCTCTCCTCTCCAAAAAGTTACCCACCTCTGCACCAAAACTCTGTGCCAGCTGAGTAGGTTGTGTTCCTCTACACTTCTCTCCAGCTCTGCCTCTGCATAGATGGAATTCTTCATTTACCACCATATCCTGCCTCTCAGAAAACTATATTTTCTTTTTTTCTTTTTTTTTTTTTGCTTTTTTTCTTTTTTTCATGAAAGACTGCCCTTCTTGGTTTGCTGTGCTTGTGTTCATTACCTTGTAGCATTACTAAGAGATCTGCAATTTGCTCATCTCTTTCTTCAAGCTGCATTTCAGACCATGTAGTCATAAAAGGAAAACTTCTGTTAACCATACAGAGTTAGTTTTATTCTTTTCTATTAATATTCCAGCCTCATGAGTTATCACAGCACGTGTCTATTACACCTATTAAATGATGTGTTAAGATATCTGGTTCTTCCTGTTTGCTCGCTCTTGCATTAGCGAGCATCTAAGCTGCTCAATGCATTGAAGGGCTAGCCTCCCTCCTTTTCCTTCAATGACCCTGTAAATAGGGTCACAGCAGCCCTAATTTTTAAGCCCTTTTTCAGATCACCATTTTTTGGTCTCTGTCTGTAGGCTATTTTCATCAAGTCCTCTAATCACTCATGTGAAGCTATGTTAGCAGGCAACTGTGCCTTTCTCCTTCTTGAGGCACATCTAACAGTATCAGTCATTTTGAAATCTGCCCCAAATGGATGATTCAGGTCAAGCACAGTGGCTTCATTCAATGCCCTCAAAGTGCTTAATCCTTCACTGCTTTCCTCAGACAAATTTTTCTTATCTTCACAATGGGGAGAACAATGTACCAAGAGATCAGGGTCGCTTATCTGGTGTCCCAGAGGAAAACAGAAGCAGAGCTCAAGAGGTTCAGACTTGCCCGGCTTCAACGATTGTGTTGTGTGCTCCTTCAGGAATTTTCCTGAGAACAACTGGTATTCTTAAAGCAGATGAAAGATAAAGCTATTTGTGAAAAACAGAACTTCCCAACACTTGGCTGTTTCCTGCCATACACTAAGTGCTACCCTTATTCCCTCCTCAGGGGCTCCAAGCCTAGCCCTGGAAGAAGTGCCACAGAAAAGATAAATGGTGTTAATGTAAATAGGAATAGATGACAAAGCTTCGGAGAGCCTCGGTGTCACACGGCAGCTTCTGAAGTCCTTAGTGGCTTTTTGTTCTGTATGCAGAAGAGGAAATCCAAGTACTGCAGGCAACAGTTGAACATGCCCTGAGCTCCTTCGCTCTTCCCAGGGCACACTGAGGGAGCAAGAAGCCATCCCCTTTCTCAGGTTGCCTGCAGGGTCTTTGCAGTCAGGGAAGAGGCATTTGACACATGGATTTGAACTCAAGAGTCTCAAATGCACTTAGAAAAAAGCTGACACATGTATGTGCTCCAGTGGGGAAAGAAGCCTCACAGAACAGTGAGAGATGCACTCTCCAAATGGCTTTTATGTCAGAAACATTAATGGCAGCAAATGGCTCTGGGATGGCACAGAAATGTGAGGCAGTGGGACATGAAAGAGAACAGCAATGAGAATCCAGGCACTGCACTCCCACACTGCACCTAAGGGCAGGTTTTCTGTGATAACCCTTTCTTAAGGCCCCAGGTAACTGTGAACCTGGTTCAAAACTGAATGGAGCTATGGCTCCATTCAGTTTTGAAAGGCGAAGGCTGTGGCCTTTGCCTGCCATAGCCAACCATCTCTCTCAGAGGCAGTGTCCCTAAAGGCCAAAATATGAGGCTAATTCCTAGTGGCAAGAATTTAATTTTTCCTGCTGGGTAACAGCCAATATCTTTGGCTAAATCAAGATAAACCATAATAAATTTCACAGGGAGCTTCATCCAACAGCATCAGCAAGGAGAACTTCCTGTCCTCTGGCTACACCAAAGGAGAACCACTCTGACCACATGCACAGGGCAACACTGCCTCAGTGGCTTTTACCAACTGAGGACTGTGAGGTTCTTCTGCTGTGCCTCCTAATCCAGCAGTTCTCAACCACTGTAGACCACACGACTCTCGTTTGTTTCTGGAACAGTCTGGACAGAAATGAAGTCTCTTGGATGATCACAATAAACAAAAAATTAAGAAAAATCTAGCATTACACCAGCTTTGCCTGGAAACCATAACTCAGGATTTTTTGGCTGTAGATCCAAGCATGCATGTCTTATCATGCCCTGTTGATTCTGAAAGCAATGAAGAAAAAGGGAGGGCGAAGCTGTATGGATATCAGATGAGAAGTTTTTCATTTCTTGAAACTTTGTAATATATCTCTAAGTAAATCAAACGTTCTGCTTCTGCAAATTGCATTCACTGGAAAGAAGGAATGGTGTTTGTGCTCCAAGTTATCATTTCACTGCCACTGAAAACTATTTTAAATTATTCATCAGTGGAAACTCGGCGTACATAAATATGGCTTAGTGCCCAGTTCTTGGTCTAACCACTGAGACCAAGTCACTGGGAAAGTGCCTGTTTTCTCAGGCAGATAGTTTTAGAAGCTAAACCTCAGAATAACATCTGTATTTAATAAAATTAAACCCATGCCAAAAAATCAGCTATAAATGTAACTGGCCAGCCCACCAGCCTTCTTACTTTAGGACTGCTGCATGGAAAAGTCCTGCAAAAGGTTAGATTCAAGATCTGGTCAGACAGCCTGGAAATTTGTTTCTGGTTTATGCTAAGGAGCATATGCCAAGAGAAGTGCTTTCAACAGGGTATTGGAAAAGTTTTTTAGATAATGGGTCTTGTGGCTCCAAGAAATGGGAGGTTAAGGTCTGCCTGGTTTTGCCAAGTCCTATACAAACTAGGCACTGATACTTCATGCACGAAATGAGCACAGCCCAATTAGGGGAGTGCCTGCGTAACTAACCCTGACAACAGAACAGAGACAGTATAAACTCTGTAAAAATAATAATCTCTCCTCCACCCTTTAAACAAGTGACCTCAAGAGCAAAAACTCTGCCCTGGACCAGCTACAAAGAATGGCATCCAGGAGCTGGACTCATCTCCCCAGCTTCCCTTATAGAGTGGTTCTTAACAAAGTTATTACCAAGTTGTGAAAGCTGTAACAGATTGTTCTGGTTTGAAGGGAGCTGACCCTACTGGGACTGTAATTCTACATTCTACTCTACTGCAACAGGCTGTAAGAGGTCTCAGAAGACCCGCTCTAGTCACACACACATCTCCTGCTAACTCCTCCTTGTCCCATCTCCCTCCTAACTTTTGTTATCCCTACTTTTGGGCACCTCATCATCACTGTGTGGCCCAGCTTCTGGTGTCACCTCCAACTATGGCCACCTCACACCCAGCGTCCAGGAGATCAGCCACAGACAGACAGATCCTGGCCCTGTTTTCTGGTCTTTGCTGGACTGCTCCTCTATGTGCACAAGAGACTGAAAACTGCCATGGTTGAGTCACGACCTCTATCCTCCCCTCAAAGAACCTGAGAATTACAGGTCTTCGTTGAAAGGCAACTCCATGGGAGAGGGCAAGTCATCATATACTGTGTTAGGCAACCAAAATCTTTTTCTCCTAGGAGGTTATTATACAAGCTAATAGCTAAAATCTCCTTGCACCTTAAAGCAATAATTGCCCCTTTTTGCAATCATTTGGGGTGAAATAACTATGCAACAAGTGTCTCAATTTGCAGGTGCTGCATCTGGGTAGAGTCCCTGTCACTGGGATAAAGACAATGGGACTATTTCTTACTGCATACCACAGATTTTCACATTCATGACACAGCAGTGCCTTTCTGGAATCAGAGCTGCAACAAGGGAACTTCATCCAAAACCAGAGCCAGGGATCTTTACACCAAAGGTTCATCCTCCCATATGGAACAGAGGATGCATGATGAAGCAAAGAGCCGTATGACAGGTCTGAGGGTCAGAGTGGTTAAATACCTATATTTCACAGCCAGTCTGGGACACAGACATTTGTGGGACCCTCATCACCCGAGTGCCACCCTCACGCTGTAGCCTGAGCGGTGCCACGTACCTGCTGCTCTGCAGCACGAAACCAAAGCCCATCCCTGCCCTGAACTGCAGCCAGAGCCTGGCAGGGTCCAGTGAGCGTGGCTGGGACAGCAGCAGCAGTGAGAAACCAGTGGGATGGAAACGGGGAGAGGGAGGTCAGAGCCAAGCCCAGCTTGGAGCAGGAACATGTTCAGCTGCCTGGCAAACAAATGTGGTTTTTTATTGACTCATAGGAGGGGCTCTCCTGGACTCCATGCTACAAACCCACACATTTTTAATGTGCAGGTGCCCCCTCTTCTGTGTAGACTCTCTGGCTGCTCTGGCTGGCAATCACATGCATTTTCATCTCAGAAACAGAGTAGACTGTGCTGAGTGTGAGGCATTGAATTAAGTAAAAGCATACATCATGACCTTACAGGGACACCATCATCAATGGGTTCAGCCTCAAAAAACCAAGAATCCTCCTTCCTCCTGATGAAATAAAATGCAATAAATACACTCTTGTGGCCACGGACAGTGTCTTTGGTGATTGGTACTGAGCTCAGCCTCCTGCTAAGGATCAAGCAAACACCACACATAGTGGAATTTCTCACACAGGTAAAACATTCCATATATCCCTGGTACAGAAAGCCAAAATATTTTGCTACTGGAATCACTAACAGAGGGCTCACCTTGGTGAGGTACTGACCTCTCTATTATCATACAGCAGATGAAAGGTCTGAAATAAAAAACCCTGAAGGTGAACTGGAAATATTTCTGCCTCAGGTCTAGTACATTTTTAATATCAACATAAAGTTCAATGGTAGACCCTGCCCTTTTCTAAAAGCAGCATTTTCTATTATCATCAAGAAAGAGAAAAGAAGAAAAGACAGCTCCAAAAGGATGCCCCAGATTTGCCCAGCATGTACAACATTCGTGGTCAAATAGCACTCTCGGGACACAGATGGAAGAAGTGTTGGATAACCTTAAACCTGAAAATATTCTCATGCAGGTTTTTCTAGGAAGGGACATAGGCTGATTCATCTCTCCCTATTCCCATCTCCTGCAATAACACCACTTCTGGTTTTCCTTCCTTTCCTACTCCTGGCAATGTCTCAGCCACCTGCCCTGCCTCTGGACAGAGGTGGGGACTCATCATGTCTCAAAAATGCCTAGCAGCAAATTAATTCTCAAGAAGCATCTATGTCTTTTCATATTTATTTTAGTCCACTTCAGAATGAAATGTACATTTTCCAAATATATTAGCAGTATAAATTGTCTTTTCTTCATTTTGAAAAACTGATTTTTCCCCCTCCACAGCTGGTTTAGAATTTTATATCACTCTGTGTCCTGGTTTTATTTCTGATAATAGTTCACAATATTTTGACTAATACTAGCATGCCAAAAAAAGCAGCTGAAATAGTCTTTTGTTTTTATTTTGAAAACTAGTCTGACAGTGACCGGCTGGCACAAATAATTTCTTTTACTAGAAAACAGTATCTTTTAGACATGCTGGTAAATACCACAGCTTCACACAATTGCACATATTGTTAATAACAGCAATGCACAGTGATAGGAAGTGATGCAAAAAATCATAAAAATAAATACAGCTCCAAAATGAACTTTGAGAAGTTTTTCAATTCACAGTTATTTCCCTCATGGGAAATTATGTAAAAATAAATACATTTTTCTTACTCAATGTGTGTTGTGGTGAGACACTTCCTATTGAAGGGAGCTGAGCTAGATGTCCCATAGTGCCAGTCATGGGTTGCCTTCCCCAGGAGCTGCCAAGCTCTGCCCAGAGCCTGACTGCTCCAAGCCCAGCTGCCTTGGTGAGCAGCAAGAAGGAAAACCCAGGGGAGCTTTCCTGGGAGCTAGGAAAGCCCTAGCTCCATTTATAACTTTCTTCCTCCCCTCACAGTGCCCTGAGGCTGGGCTTATGGAGACGAAACTGCAGTAATGACTGCTCTTCCATCCGTGTAGATGAATTCTCCCTGCTCTCTACTCCCATTTCTTTGATGGACTGTACCTGCCTATCCCTTCTCAAGATAAGAAGTTCCAATGCTGAACAAAACTGCCATGAGAGGAAGCCAGTGGACAGAGATTTTCCACAGTTATCACAGGGCACTAGTTATGGGGATTTTTGAACCAATTTTGAATGAGCTAGAGATAAGACCTCTGAGTTGTTTTTGATTATGTGATTTATTTTTTTTTGTCTTCTACATAGACAGGAAGGGTGAGTTCAGCTCACATCTTTACTACATGGTTCAGAAGGTCACAAAACTCCTAGTTACAAGACCTTTTAAGGATTTCTTGACCAATAAAACACTACAAACAAGTACATTTATGTTTTTGACCTAATCCTTAAATATTTTGTCTTACAGACTCATGCTACCGTGTAAGCTTTCTTAGCCAATCATGCTATGATACACAAGCCTACAGTACTGCATTCTAAACTTCTTGTTTACCTTTGTAACTACTTTTTTTTCTTTCATACATCTTAAACTCTAAACTCTAGACTTTCTTCTTCTTAGCTTAACATGTCTCTGCTTTAAGCCACAAATCCACATTCTCGCTTCTAGTACTCAAGTTCAGAAGCCTCTTCAAGGTCTCAAATCAAATCCTGTGTTTAATTCCAAGCTTTAACTTACAGGCCCAAAGTTCTGAGAATTTCTTGCATTTCAGATGCCAACAATCAGCCATCTCCAACCTTCCACACATTCTATGAACTAGAAGTGCCCCTCTTCCTCTCCATTCCACCCATGCTCACTGTAGGCTAAACCTCAGTGTAAAAGATCTCAGGCACCTTTTCCATAGGAACACCTCTGCTGCTTATCTAAGAGGTGTACTTCCCTGCTTCAGCTGGAACAGCTTCACCAACATTATCCAGCCACCGGTCTCTTCCAGGCATCTTTGTGTGCCAACATGAGCTGCGTTTTAGTTACACTCCTGATAAACTTCTATAAAGAACTTGACACTATAAAAAGCCTACCCTTATCTCCAAGAAACTTAAGACCATGTAACCTGTCCTCTTAAACTAAACCTATCATATTTCACCTGTGCCTCAGCTCATGTGGAAAGCATGCCTTGCTGGGGAGAAATGCTGGATCTCATGGGAGCAGTCCTTATCCCAGGTCCAGCAGCTGATGCCTGAGGTAATCTATTCCCTCCAATTAAAGTCATATCATGAGCATGGCTCTTCAGCAAGCTTAAACGTCATGCAGCTTTGTTTTTGGAACAGAAATTTGGTCTTTCCATAAGCAGTACTGCCCCTCCAAGATGAGCACATGGGATGTTCCCTGTGGGAGGGCCTTGTCTGCTCTCAGGTAGCACAGTCCTTTCGACTTCTACAAACACTAAGACTTATAAATCCTTGGATTAAAATAGCACTTCAACACTGACATTTACATCTAGTTAAATGTTTGCAAGGAGCAATCGTAGCTTTGGGGCTGCAAGGCAAAATAATTAAAAACAAAAGAGGAGGAGAAAACACTCTCAGCTTCCTGTTATGGAAGCTCCTCATTCCCTGATCACCTCTGCTTCCTTTATCCTCTGAATTTTTTCCAGTTTGCCTTCATCTGTTTTGAACTGGTGATTGGATGTGAAAAGAAATTATTCTTCCCAATAAAATACAGGGTTTATATCTAGGAAGATCTGAGTTTCTCAAATATTTGTTTGAGGGTGGGAGGGCTGAACCCTTCCCTGCTAAAACCCAGGCCCGGGCCCAGGCAAAACACAACACTTTCCTAATATAGCAACAGAAACTTTTTGATAATCTGAACAGCTACTGCATTACAAGTGGGAGTGCCCTGAGAGGACAGTGGCTCACAGACAAACCTGTGCTCCCTCACCTGCAAAGCCAAGATGGGATAAAAAATATCTGGGGCTGGCAGAGATCCTTCCCTGGGAGCAATCACAACCTCCTCTCCTGGGACTGTCAGAGAAGCAAACGGATGCCCCTGTCTTAACACCAAGGCTCACAGTCTGCCCTGGTCCAGGAAGGGGAAATAGCAGCACAATTGCAAAAATAAACCCCTGGGAAAGAGCTGTTCAGTCCTCTGAGCTCAGAGAGGTTGGAAAAGAATTTCTTGTCAAAATACAAGTAGAGCAGTAATTCCACATTGATCAAATACAGAGAGGAACACCCTGAAAGGAAAGGCTAGAGACTTTCCCTCTTCATCATGTCTGCAGACCTGGATCCCCGACCAGAGACGGCACACTGGGTCTCTCAGGGTGTGCTCTCAGGGTGCATGTCTCTAATTTACTCTTGTTCCTGTTTCTGATTGGAGGGAATATCTGGGCCATTGCCATCACAAAATAGAATCATACAATTGTTTAGATTGGAAAAGACCTCCAAGATCAGCAAATCCAACTGTTTACCCAGCACTGCCAACTCCATCACCAAACCATGTCCTTAAATGCCACATCTACACATCTGTTAAGCACCTCCAGAGATGGTGACTCCACCACTGCCATGGGCAGCCCATTCCTATACTTGACAACCCTTTATGTGAAGAAATTTTTCCTCATATCCAATCTGAACTTCCCCTGGAGTATAAGGCCATTTCTTCTTGTCCTGTTGCTTGTTACCTGAGAGAAATGACTGACCCCCACCTAACTATAGCTTCCTTTCAGATACTTTTAGAAAACAATAAGGTCTCCTCTGAGCCTCTTTTTCTCCAGGTTAAACATTCCCCAGCTCCCTCAGCTGCTCTTTATAAGACTTGTGTCTAGACCCTTCACCAGCTTCTTTTCCCTTCTCTGGACATGCTCCAACACCTAAAAGTCTTTCTTGTGAGGGGCTCAAAATTGAACACAGAATTTGAGATGAACCAGTACATTTCATCATCCAAAGACTGCACCGGACCTTTGCACTGTGCATTGCTCATCCACCCACTCCTGCAAAGGATTCCTGTAAAAGAGCCACCAAAACCCAACTTCCCCAAGGCGGTCATGTGTCATGACAGCGCACAAACTCTGTAGCTGGTCCTGTTGCAGACGTGCCTCCCATTCACTGGCACCCAGTCTGCAGCACTCCTCCAAGGCAGTATGAAATTCAGGAAAAGGAAAGAAAGTGTATCTTCCCCCACCTGCTCTGGGCCAGACATGCTCCCAAACAGGAGCTCAGGGACTTGCATGTGTGCTGTATTTACATTCCTTTGCTCCCATGACAATGGCATTACCAGACCACACTCACCTTTCAATTTCTTCTTTCCAAATTTTAATCCAAATAGAGACATCCCAAAACTTTATTTTAGTCCAACTCCATGGAACTTCTGCAAGAGAAAAGAGAAGGCAATTCACAACACATAGAGCAGCACATACATGTCGTTCTATGCCAAATAAATGGGGGAAACAAATTCCTAAGCACTGTGGCCAGCAGCCACAGTTTATCATCTAAAATGCATTAAAATACAAAACAATCTTAGGTTTTCAGGTTGCACTGCATCAGTGAGCTACCTTACCTGGGACATGCTGGTTAATTCATCTCCTGACATGGCACAAAGAAGGGCCCAGTGAAGGAGAGACTGAAAAGGACATTCCCACTACATTGGTGCTATATGAAAATGAGAAATACACACCCAGAGCTTGTGCTTAAGGTACGGAGGAACTGTGTGTCTACCCAGAGCAAGACCAGCCTCCTTGAAGAGGAGGAAGCAGCGGGAAGCACTGATTTCCTGTAAGTCCGCCTCTGCTCAACACGTGCTGGCTCACACTGTTGTCCATTGCTGGTCATCCTGCATGTTTGGGGCAGACTAGAATTAAATTTCTCTTCCACTGGCTGCAAACTGCCTGGCCCAGAAGCTAAGGCCAGGCACCAGAAATGCATTTAAGGCCCTGAATATATCCTGATAGGCAGAGGGATTGAAAATTTTAAAAATCACATCAAAACTGGCTGGTAGTTAAATTTTCAGTGTCCCAATCATCAGACAAGTTTATCTAAAGGATCTGAAGGTGATGTTGGTGCTGACAACCTAGAGGATCTGTGAACATGAGAAAAGCTGGCATTGCTCTGTGACCAGGAGCCTGAATCAACAGGAACACTGTAGCAGTTGCTTAAGTGGTCAGTGAGGCAAGCTGAGACACTTGAGAGAGTCACAGTCCATCTAGAACAAGTTTTCTAGGTAACAGAATGTAGTTTTCCGATGTATCCTATGCTATCTGTGCAGAGAAAGGGTGCCTAAGGAGACAGGAATAGCAAATATGTCATATTTTGGAAACTCACGCATGCAAACACAGCCTATGCCACTGCCCAAATGCAAGCCTGATACAACACCACCAGTGCGAGCTTGGACTTCGTGTGTTTGCAGAAAAAAAAAGGTAAGCTTTAAGGAGAATTCAACAATCCCTGCATGTGTCAAACTTGTGCTCCAGATGCTCCAGCAAAGCTATATTTAGCAGCTGCAGTTGCATGCATCTGAATTCAGTGAGGGGTTTGGGAGGCTCTCTGTGCCCACGCCACGTGGAAGATTTCCTTTCTCTATTCACTCATCCAATTGTTTCTGCTCATCATGACAAATGCTTTGGTACCACCTCTCCCCAGACCTTCTCTGCCCATGAAACCAAACCACTTAAAGTTAAAACATGCAATATCACAGCTTAAAGCTTTCTTGACCCTGCTGACCAGCTTACTTTCCATCCCTGACCTCAGTCTATCACTTCCAATGTATTTCTTCCACGTTTTAGAATTACTATTATGTCTTACAAAACCCAACCAACAAGGACAGAGAGTTCCCCATGAGATGGTGGGAAGAGTGAGACACTCCCCACACACATAGAGGTAAAGACCTCAGATTTCCTAAAGCACCAGGAGTCACAGATCTGATAATCACTGATCTGGTAATCCTGGCAGCACAAGGATGTCTGTAATCAAAATATTGATGATTACATGATCCATATGAACTCTGGATGTTGCTGTATTTGCAAAACATTTCAGAAAAACAAAAGTCACTCCTCACTGTCAGCAAAAATATGCAAAAGGTTAACTGGTTATAATCATCATATTGATGATTACATGACCCATATGAACCCTGGATCTTCATGTGTTTTCCAAACATTTTAGAAAAAACAATCCCCAGCTACCAAACCTCTCCCAGCTGTTGACAAGGCATATAATTTCAGCAGAGGGTGAAAAAAGGATGTTTATGTTTCTGGGGGAGCAGAGAAGCGAAGGTGGTTATAAGCTTTCTTTTATCAGTAATAACATGAAACAAACAATAGACTTTCACATCTTCCAAACAAAAACCTGAAATTTCCTTCAGCTCTGACACTTGGCTTTTGTTAATTACTGTGATTCTTTGAACCCTGGTTTCTGGTGGGACTGCAGCATGACAAGAAGACTGAAACAATACAGTGTTTTGATATGGAAAGCATGTAGTTCCCACAGCTTCTCAGTGCATTAAATCAGGATTGCATGCATTGAACGTCTTCACGCAGCAGTAAATTTAAGTTACCATCATGGCAGCACAAATACTCTTATGGGCTTTCATTCCCACAAAACATTGCCTTTTAGGGCAGACATGGGAGATAACTTTGCCACATCCATTTGTACCAATTACCTCTCCAATACTCCAATACAATGTCACTGCCACCACACAGACTTGGCATACCTGCTCACTTAGTTAAATCCCAGGAGTTACGTATGAATCCTACCCAAGCTGACCTGATCCTCTAGGCAAAACTCAGTTCCTGACTTGCCCAAACCACAATGTCATTTGAAAATGTGTCAGTATTCAATGGGCACACAGATGATGGCATTAAGGGCTGGACACACCCCTATTGCATTGAGGTGTACCCTTTATTTTCATAATATTGCAAATATCTTCCTTTACTGCTTTGTTATTGACTCATACATCTAATCCCCATACTTCTTTACAGGGGAAAGCCACTCTCATGAGGGCTGTAGCTTCTGTGCAAGGCTGCCTGCTCACACCCCCTCTGTGACAGTACACTGTCACACTTCCAGGTGTCTGTTTCCAGTCTGAGAGCTCCTTGACCACCAGCTGCCAGTGTGAAAAGAAACACAAGCAAGTAATGGTGAAGTTGTCCCCTTTGGTGGAGCAACAGGTACTGCTCCTGTTTGTCTCACTTATCACAGCTTGTGCAGACAGATGTGCTCTCTTGGCTGACCTTGGCTCTTCCTGCCTTTCAGCCCCAGGTCTTTTTTCTTGGGTTATTTTGGACTCTCAATTCTACCTGCATGGTCCAACATCTCTGCACTTGTATTTATCAACAATGTCCCTCAGGGTATTTTCTTCCCCCACAGATTTCACATGCAATCAAAATTCATGCCCCTGTTCAGTTTTCTTTATTTTCCTGTTTTTTAAATCTGAGATTCAGTTCAAACTTGCAATGATGGGTCATCAGCCTCCTATCACTCACATCCATTTTTAATTATAGTTTTAATTTCTCTTCATGCTTTCCAGGGGAAAAAAAAATTTAAAATTATAGGGGAAAAAAGGTTATCTCATATTTCATTTGTTGTGTGGCATTAAGTACTTCTCAAATTTTGGTAGGACAATTTCATAGCCTCCTTTTCCTGAATTAATTAAAAACCCATAAACACACAAAAACCATTCTACAGTCAGATAAAAGGTAATTTCCTGTTTGAATTAATTTTCCCTGGCACCAGCTATGGTCAGGCAAAGTGAAGTGTTGCTTCAGTCTCCTCTAGTTGCTTTCCTCAGTCTGTGTCAGCCCTTCTGGGCCCTTTGTTGTTTTTGTTGTTCCATTTTCCACTTGATTTTTTTTGGATTTTCTTCATTTCTTTTTATCCCAGGTACACTGCATTGTCAGTAATCATCTGGGGCTCAGAGTATTTGAGTACTCATGCAGGTCCCCTCAGGACACGTGTTGCTTCCCCCTGTTTTCAGGACCTATATAGCAGAAATTATTTAAAGTTCCAATTCCCAATTCTTACAGGGAATTGGGGGTATAAGCTACAAATAAATTATCCCCTCTCACCACAGAAAACTGTTGTACCTATGGGGGGCTCTATGAGCTGTCTCTCCACTGCTTACACATCTGCAAAGACAATCCTCCTGCTTTATGGCTACTGACAGTTTGATCAAGGGCTCTGGGTATTTCAAAAGCCACAATGAGAAGCTGCTTTGACAGGTCTTGAATAGGGAAGCGATGTTTTCTCACAAACCAAATTCTGCCTCATTTAAGAGAGATAGAAGCGAGGTGGGTCAAGGTAATCCCAAGTACAGGCTGAGCAGAGAATGGTTTGAAAGCAGACCAGAGGAGAGGGGCTTGAGGGAGCTGCTGGAGAAGCTCAGCATGAGCTGGCTGTGTGCACTCAGCCCAGAGAGCCAAACGTGTCCTGGGCTGCACCCAGAGCCCCGTGGGCAGCAGGGCAGGGAGGGGATTCTGCCCCTCTGCTCTGCTCTGCTCAGACCCACCTGGAGCACTGCATCCAGCTCTGGGCTCCCAGCACGGGAACCACAGGGACCTGCTGGAGCGAGCCCAGAGGAGGGCATCAGTATGATCAGAGGGATGGAGCATCTCTGCTGTGGAGACAGGCTGAGAGAGTGGGGGCTGTTTAGTCTGCAGAAGGGAAGGCTTTGGTGGGATCTTAGAGCAAATTTGAGTACTTAGGCTACAAGAGAGCTTGAGAGGAACTTTCAGCAAAGCATGTAATGCCAGGACAAGGGTGAATGGCTTCAAATGTAAAGAAAGCAGGCTTATATCAGATATTACGAAGAAATTCGTTACTGGGAGGGTGATGAGACACTGGCACAGGCTGCCCAGAGGAGCTGTGGATGCCCCATCCCTGGAAATGCTCAAGGCCAAGCTGGATGGGGCTCTGAGCAACGTGGTCTAGTGAAAGGTGTTCCTGCCCATGGCAGGGGAGTTGGAACAGGATGATATTTAAGGTCCCTTCCAACCCAAACCATTCCACTATTCAGTGATTTGGCTTGAGAACACAACTGCAAAGCTCCTCCTGCAAAAGGGGTAAGTTGCAATGAGCTACAAGATGTGGGCTTTGCAAAGGTTCACTGAGGGCTGTACTGCAAACTGGAGGAGGAGGGAGGCATTTCCCACCACCGAAGCCTTGAGTGGCAAAATGACAAAAGACATGGCACAAGCTGGATGAATGCAGAGCAGATGTTGTAGATGCAAAACACGTCTCATTTCTTGGCCCTGTTTCTCTGGACAAAGCTATATGGTACATCAGATTCAATGATAAATATGAATTAGAATATGCTTGGTGCCTCTGTTCCTATCACTTAATTCCCAGACTCTGTGAAATGATCCATGTTAAATACAACCATTTTTGGAAGGGTTGTTTTAATCCAGATCATGGGGTGTAGTTCAGTACAGACTGAAATTCCTGCCCAAGCAGTGGTCATATCAGATCTGAGGGGGCAGTGAATTGTGCTGAAGTACAAGAAGCAAGACACCAGAAATGAAGAGAATGAGTAAGAAGAACAAGATTTCTCCAGTTGGTTTTGCCACCAAATATCCTGTGGTATGTATACACACAAAAAACTTTAAACAACCCTGTGCAGGTACAAATTCAGAAAGCATATCATGCCTCCACTCACCTTTTCAGGTCAGGTCAATTTTTGCACAGAAGTTTAGGTTATTTTAAATTTCTGTTTAGATTATGTAATGATCACAAATACCCACTGATCTTAGAATTCTATTCTTTTTCATGCTAAAGTTCTACATTTCCAACCAATAACTCAACATACAAGAAAACAGATCCCAGGCACTGAGCATCATGACAAAAAAGGTCGAAAACTTCTTTCCACCTCTCATTGCTCTTGGTAGAGTAATGATGTTAAATACGAGATCTCAGTCCCTAAATTTTGAACATGTATCATTTTATACTGGATTTGGAGGCGCATCTGAGAAAATACTAAGGATTTAAAATACATCAGGTTCTCAGCCTCCCTGTTTTATCCATGCCCTTGTTGCCACATGTCATATGCTGGAGCTGGACAGTCACAATCACTCACAGGTATTGCAAAAGGAGGACATCCCAGTGCAGTGTTTGCCAAGGCTCTGGTAAGAGCAGCATTAAGGCCTGGCACGCCTGGCACAAACTGACCTTCCCATGTGCCACACAAATATATGTTTGCCAAAGGCCCCCTTTAAACTGAAACTGTACTAACTGTTTCAAAGTGGTCAAATTTTGGTTCCAAAGAGAGCAACGCATTTGCTTTTCCTTACCAAAAGCAGACGCAAAAATTTCAGCCATTAGAAGTAATTAGTATTAATCATCTTTCAGCACTGAACTACGTTACTATTTGCATTTCTCCACCCCTCCTTACATCCTCTTGTGTTTGAATACCTCAAGAGCAAAACAGGGAATAGCATGTGTTGTACCACTCCCTACTTTGCAAACACAGAAAGTGAGCTGCAGAGTGGACAACCAAAATGTGTGGTTTGCATTCAAAACCTACTCTTTGTCAGGACTGAAATCTGATTTGGCACAATTACAACCTGGAATAAGTTTAAGGGACTGTAAGTAGTCACTCCTGCCATCAGGGTTTACAAAAGCAGTGTAGTCTCTGGTTTTGAAAGTATCCCTGAAACCTCCCTGCTTTTTCCACACCTGAAGAGGTATTGTGGATGAGGTGAGCCAGCCCTACAGCTATTTTCTGGTGCTGTTCCAATCTATATATACAGAAACCCATGAAACTCTGCGCTGCCACCCCTACACTCCAATGTGCCAATGCAATTAGCTGTAATTGCAGGGAAACAGGCTCAGTCTGTTATCTGCCACGTCTTAAAGTAATGATCCAACATCCTCCATCTGTCTCCATTAAAACACTCTTTAAACTGACACCAGGATGGCAGTCAAAAAACTGCATTCAGCTCCTCTGGGTAAGTTAGTTGCGACGACGCTCAAGTTACGGATCAACAGCTGTGGCGGAGCGGGTTCCCGAAGGGAAAGGCAGTCTGATCCCTCTGAAACAAACAATAGCAGCTTCCCCGGGCGGCTGCTGCTGCTGCTGCCGCTGCTGCCTGCAACCATGCACAGCTCAGCTCACTCCACCCAGACGTCTCTCGGCTCGCCCGTAGGAAAAGCTCAACCCCCGAGCGCTTCGATTAAGCTTCGCAAAACTCTTGGGTCTGGAAAAAACCCCCCCACAAGTTTCTGCCCCACCACCACCCCGAAACTGGCAGGAAAACAAGAGAGCGGAAGGAAAGCGTTGAATCTTACCCTTGAAGGCTTGTAAAAGTCACAGCAACAAAGTTGCTGCCCTCCATAGCACTCCGGTACACTCCTCTCTTCTCATTTACACGCAGCTTTATCCCCTCCCAAGACCGACGGCTTCGCTCGCAGCCGCAGCGCCAGGACATTCACCTAAGGACGCAAACCTTATCTGCGCTGCGAGATGGGCATCGCGTGTCCTCTGCGACACCCTTAAAATCCGCCACTGACTCGCTCTGACATACAATGTCCCGGCAACTACACTTACTCCAAGTTCCCTACTTCTTACTTCAGTCACTGGGCTTGGCTCCTTGCCAATTTTTTTTTTTTTTCTTTTCCTCTCCTTTTCTTTTTTTATATTCTGTTTCCTGTAGGGAGGGAGAGTGTAGTAGCTCCCTTAAAAATAAAATGCTTCAGTGCTACAAACTGTGAAAGAGTAAAGCAGAAAAGCACAGCACCTAGGCTTGGGGAACCCAAATTAACTCCAGAGGCAACAGCTGCTTGCTTTACCTACCTCCTGCCGATGCGGACGCTTTCAAAAAGAAAGCAAGCGAGTAAAAGAGTCCAACATATCAAATGGCTTTCAAAAAGGATGAACTTGGGAAGGGATCCATTTCTCAGCAGCAGCCCCTCTCTGTGTCCGTAACACTGGAGTTGGTCAGGACTCCTTAAACCCAGAGACACAGTCCTACAAACTGATCCCAAGGCTCCACCTCACCCACTTTCCAAAGTTGTGAGTAGCAAAAACTCTGCAGAGAAAAGCCTCATAGAGCACAATTGCATAACTCAACCACAGAGCTTCCTCCAGCCAGCCAGAGGATTGCTTCGGCGCTGAATTGCTTGCTCATCCCAAGAGCGTGACCTTCCCTTGCCCTCTGGGACACCTGCCTGACCACACTGTGATCACAGGGACCCTCCTCACCAGAACCCCTCAGCGCCCTCATGAGCCTTCCAACCTTCCCACCCCATTTTCCCACTTCAACAAACACAAACACAAAAACAATCACTTTTTTTCCCCAAGTTGTGGGACCTTTCACAATACAGTGCCCTCCTATGTGCCAGTCCCCTGGCACTTTACCTGCCAGCTGCTCTAATCTTCCAGACCAAAACTGGGGCAACTACAATTTTAATTGACTTCTAGCTTCCCTATACCTGTGAGTTGAAATTATTTTTAAAGCACCATATTCTTTATATAGACATGCTCACAGTAATGCCTGCCAGGAACATCTCCATGTATTCTGACAACACAAGAAATTTTAGCATTTCTATGTGTACTTGTGTCTGAGTTTTCCTACAGGGAAATTCATGAACACTGTTAAAATTAATTTCATAACTACCCACTTGAATGCATTAATCAGCTGATTAATTATAGTAACACAAGAGTCAAGGCTTTGCCAAAGAGTATTTTCTACAAAATGAAATCTTCTGTAGTCAAGAGGATAGGTATGGAGGACTCTGGAAGCTGCAGTGGTAGTGCTCCAGTGCTGGTCATGAAGGTTGAGGAACAGAGTGACGATGAAGAGGACACTCTTAACATCAGAAGCAATTTCTGAAAGAAGAAAAAGAGTCTGTGCCCTTTGCTATGACTTCAGGGATAATCCAAGCGACACCAATTTGAAACAATGCTTGCTGAATTGTCTTCCTAGTTTGAACACACATACAAACAGCCAACATGGGAAGTGGCACACAGGACTGATCTCCTGAAGATCCAGGTCATTTTCAGATGATTATGACCTTGACAGCATCTAACTGGAGAAGAAATTCCCCTTGCACTAGCCATTTTTCATTTGCTTGCCACCCACACCTCATTTCAACAGCAACAGCCCAAGTATCACATTTTTTCCTGCAAGCAAAAGTACAAGGATATGGATTAATTTTGGTCCTTCTACATGTGTGGAGAACCCCTTGGTTTTGCCTCATTCTGGCGTTTTCCTCCTTCTTATAACTTTCATCTGCTTTTCTTCATGACATTTTAATATGTTAGTTGATTACGAGTCATTCTACACTACTCCTACTTTCTTTGCTGCTTTATACTTGCTTGTTATGACTTTGGCCTCAGCCACAGTAATTTCTTCTTTCCTAGAGTTAGGTTTGTCTCCTTCCTTTAACACACAAGTGGCACCAACCATGAAGTCACCCAGCCTTGGGTCTTGTTTGGACTTTAAAATTGCTAAGAGTTTAGGAGGCTATTTTATGATTTTTTTCTTGGCACTGAAAATCCATCTCACATACATTGGACATGACTTTTTCCCTCAGCTATGCTTTCCTTGTGGACTCCAGTGAACCTCCTCATGCGGGGGAGCTTAACACACATGGAAGCACCCAGAAGAGCAGGAGTGACTCAGGGTTATGAACTTAACTCTGGGTTCTCTTGTCTTTGCCTTACACTTTGTTCCCTGGACAGCATCTTCACAATTGCCACACGATTTGTATCCTCCTTTGCAGATTTCCAAACATGCCAGGGAGTGCTGCTGCCCACAGTGGCACTTGTCGAAATTTCAGTTCCTGTATAAAGGGTGTACACATATGCTGTGTGTCTGAGTGCCCCCTGAAGCCAGCATGGTTTGGGCAGAGATTCAGCTGGACAGATGCAACAGGGCAGCAGTCACTCGCCATGATCCACAGTGGTGGGAAGAAGTTAAATCTGTCGTTTTTCCAGTAAGCAAACTGTCTTCCTGGCCAAGCAGCCTCCTCCATACCATGCCCCTTCACCTTTGAATCCTCCACTTTCCCAATGCCCACTAGTCATAGAGGGCTAACTAGGGTGGGATGGATTTAAATTCATGCCATTAAGACCTTATCCACTGATTTTATCTGGGAAAGCAGCTACAGTCCTCCAGCCTCTGCAGCATTTCAACTGTGATCAAGATGCAAAACTGAAGCCTCAGTAACACTGTTTTAAAGGGGGCTCTCAGCCCACTCTCCAGATTAGATTTGGTCTTCCTTCAAACAGTAAAGCTGACAGAGCAAAGGACCTTCTCAGGAGCACCTAGAACCCAAACATGTCTGGTGACCTAGTGACATTTTGAATGTCTTAATTGCCCTTGAGTAACTGGAGCAAACTAGAGGATAGGAGAGAAACAAAAGAGAAGCACACCCTGGAGCATCCTGCAATGTAGACTTAAACCAAATGCCAGTCCTTGAGAGAATCTCTCCCTATGATATGCAATTTTTTAAATTACTGATGCTCATCTTGATGCTTTCCCAATGATCCAATATATTTCAAAAGAGGCACTGATGGTCTTTGCTTTCCATTACTCTCTTATAGCTGCGCTCTGCCACTGCTGAACTGCAAGGTTTGAAGCTTGACCTGCTCTGCCACAGCTGGTACCACTCTGAGATGAGTGATGGTACCACTCTCTGATGAGCCACGCTGGGCTCATCCCCCAAGCCCAGAGCTGATGCAATCTCCAGGGATCACTTCCACCCACCCAACCTCACCTCTCTCTCCCAGAACAGCACAAGTGCTCGGTTCCTAACCATGCCAGTCACTGTTCCAGAAAAACCTTTCTACATGTCTCTGGAGGGCTTCCTCACAAATCCCCAAAGGTTAGCCTGAGAGGACTGAATCGCCTCCCCACAGCCTATGCTTCCCATGTCCCAGCTTTCCCCACTAGTCCTGACCAGTGAGGAGCTCCTTGTATAGGGGAGGGATAAGTAGCCCACTTCACTGTGGGGACACCTGAAATATATGTTATTATGAGCACCTGCAATGGGTCCAAGGGGTCAGATGGCTTTCCTACAGGAAACTTTCTATATGCTTTTCTTGTCAAAAGTCAGAGTAGGATGCATGAGAAATACAGGACTGAAAGGAACAAACCAGGACATTATTGCCCACTCCTTGGCTGTGAGACAGCTGTTTTAAAAATAGACTCTAAGGAGAACATCCAAGTCGTAAATTGCTATAGTCCAGGAAACACCAGCACAATCATAAGGTGAATAACAAAAGACCAAGGACTCCAAAATAAGCTGTATAACACATAAAGTGGCAGTGTCCTTGATCCCTGTGGAGCATCCTACTGGTAGAATGCACACCACAACTCTGCAGAGGAAGGGAGAACTAAATCCTACGCATTGTTGTTATCATGACCTGCCTGTGGGTGGAAAATGAAATAGGAGAGGAAGGTAATGTCATGAAGTGACCAGTTGTTCTAGGGCTGTCCTTGCCTTTTGGGAGCTACTCTGCTCAACTCATTTTACCACTCCCCCAAGGAATTCCAAATTAACCCGATTTGAAGGGATGCTCTGGATTCCTACCTCTGTATCCATCTCTCTGGATATAATCTGAGGTGCAGCTCTAGCACTGCAGGTTCATACAGAAGTATTCCCATACTTCACCAGTTAATCCAGAAGCTGTGAGCTGTCCCAGTACACACCACAGGGAAATGGTCAGAAAATAGCTTCTGTGAGTGTGTGTGGAATAACCTGAGTCATACTGATCAGGATATGGTAGTGTGCCACTTACCTTCAGCAGGGAAGGATGAGTGTGTGGCTAGAGATGCCTTTTCTCCCCCAATGCCCCTTGCACATTATTCCAAGCCCTTAACAAACAATGACCAGCTAAGGAAAATACTGACAAATTTTTTAAAAGTGCCCAGATTCTTGTCTTTAAAAAGAAAGCAACACCTTGTTTTGGCAACTGTTGATCTCATCTTCCTGGCACCAACCCCTGCAAATGTGATACTATCTGATGTTTTAAAACAGAAATTGAAATACTGTCTCTCAGGTGTTGCCTTTGCAGTCCTTAGGAGATGGAGCATACCCGAAAACCTTTTGGTCAAAAAAACAGGGGTTCAGATGTTCATATTACACTGAAGAGCAGAAAAAAGTGCAGAAGAAAATAAATTCTGCAGGGAACAATGCCCAAGGCTACCTCATTTCTGAGTCCAGTTCCCACCAGATTTGGGATCTTGTGTTTACAAACTCCCTCCTGGCCAAAAATTTCACTGCTCTGGGAAGGAAGATGCTGTTTCAAGGAAAGAAGTCTCCTGGGTACCTGAAATATTCTCTGTGATCCTGTGAGAAGCTGAGTGATTTGATGGACACAGATATTGGAAGGAGCTGATGGAGATCCTCCTGTCTCAGTATTACATTCCTGCAATACAAATCTGTGTCTCTGCCTCTGCCCATGAACACTGCATGTGCCCGGCTGCACTGGCAAAGCCCGGGGATTAATCAGCTGCAGCAGCAAACCCCAGCGGTGTCCACACTGCGTTTAACACGTATTTCCTAATCATCACCAGTGAAAAAGAGGGGAATCCCAGGGGGATGCCTGGGACGGCTCGTTAAAAGCTAATCACAGGAATGTGAATAGAAAAAAAATCAATAGCTGAGGGCAAAGAGGCAGCCGAGCTCCTTAGAGCCCCTGAGGACAGTGTCCTTTGTAACAGGGGTATTGCACAAGATCCATGGCTACTACTGGCAAGGCAGCAGCTGGCACAAACACATACGGCATGTGTGGTGACACTTCAGACGCTGTCACTTGCCCACTCCTCAGATACACATCAAAAAACCCAGCCCAAATCACTGAAGAATTAGGATACCCCTCAGCAGGACACCGGGTTGAACACACAGAGGAAATCCAACCCATGCCAAGCCTCCATCTTTTACAGAGACTTCCCACAATCTTCCACACTTTTCTGCACTAGGAATGGGTGCAAAGGATGGGAAGCCCCTGGATCTGCATGGAGTAGATGGCTTCTGCATTCTGTACAGCATCAGCCAAGAGATCTGGGATTTATTTAGGTTTTTCATGGTTTCATTACACATTGCTCTAAAGATCAATTGTCCATTCCATGAAAGACTTAGTGATATTCTGAGAGAATTCCTGTAAATAGCATGTCACATCTGTTACGCTCATAAGCATTTTAACCATGATTCCAAATTGAACATACTGTATGCATGTATATCTCTACTGTGTCTTTTCCAGGTTACAATTATATCTATCCTGCCAGGAAAAATATGGAGGCAACTTGCTGCCTGCCACAGAATTACTCCTAGTATCAAATAATCTTATTTTATTCTTTCTAGTATTATTTACTGAGTTCCATGTTCAAGGCTTGGCTAGATTAACCTGGTGGAAGGTATTCTGTCCGTGGCAGGAGGTTGGAGCTAAGATGATCTTTGGGGTCCCTTCAACCCAAATCACTCTACAATTCTATAATTAGGTCTTTATTATGTTATTATAGCTTTTGGTGGCTAGATTGTGATAAGCTGGCCCACTTCAGAGAGGTCAGAGGGCCTCGAGGGTGGCCAACTGATGTTCACTTTAGGGATATGCAGCAGGACCAGCATTCCATTGAGCCATGATCCCAAAAGGGGATGTGAGCACACAGGAATATAATACTGTAGTGCTACAATAATTTCTAGTGCTGATGACTGGGACTGAGTTGGCTTCTTGACCTCAAGAACTCAAGTTCTCTGAACTTTGAGAAGAACAAGGAAAGCCCTGCCTGGTGGCAAAGGAGGATGATCTGGAAAAAAAAAATAGCCATCATATAAAACAAGGCCAGGGAGCCTAATATATTGACGAGAGAGAACTTGGCTCCCCTCTGGAATGCGAACCCTCAGGTAATTAAGCAAAGACCTAAAATATCTGTGCTAACACAATATGACATAAATAAGCACAAAGCAATTTATTTCCCTGGATATTTCCCCAACAAAACTGCACGACATTTTAATCAACAGTTTGCACTTCAATTGCAGCACCACCTTGGCAGTAAATAAGCCATATATATCCACAGCTGTACCAGCATGGCTGCAGCACATGCCAGATCCCAGCACTGCCAGCCTTTGCTTTTATTCAGTGCAAGTTTAATTTATGTTATATTGTTCTGGCATCTGTTCTCCAGGTATTTAACAGAAATGCATGTTCCTTTGCACTTGCTTGGCTGAGAGCAAAAACGTGTATTATTCCCATCTCCGTGAACATGGACAGTCAGTGTTTAGGCAGTGAATTCCTGTTAACTGGAATAGAAATTGTGCATGTGAATCCCTCTGCAGCCTTATGAAGGAGAGGAACAACCTGATGGGTGCCTGGGGCCTTCAGGATGTGATGGCAGAGTTAAGGAGGGCATGCTCTTCACCCAACAGCTCAGGAGAGCCCAAAGGAGACAGCAGCAGCTAAGCCAGTGAGAAATGTGCAGTGCACACAGCCACAAGGGTGTTGGGTGTGTAACTCATCTGAGGTTAATCACTGCCATTTCTTGTGTTGGGATATGATGCAGTATAACAGAATATCCCTTTAAAAACAAGGAGCTAGAGGAGAAGAAGAGGTAGGTATTTAAACACCCCATTAGCAGTGTTATCATTTGTCATACCACTTCCGATTTTCATGTGCTGCTTAAGGGCTGAACAAGTTGTTGCCCCCATACGGAGGGACAGCATTTCCTGTTTCTGATAGAGTAATCAAGGTTTTGTTGGTGTATCTCCAGAAGGCAGTGACACACAGCCTCAAACTGGTAAAAAAACCCAAAAAACGCCCCAACAACAACAAAAACCGCCCCACATTATCAAAATACTCTGGGACTAAAGGGAATGAAGTAAGTTTTCAACAGTACTGTGCAGCACCAAATGCCTAGTCAGGAGAAATAAAGAAAGTAGTTTTCTTAATAAGGAAGTAAAAAAACCCACAAAACCCATGGCCCTTTATCTTGGTGTGGCACTGAAACATAAAAGCTCAACCATTTTTGGTGCCTCCTCCCCACAAGGAGATAGATAATCTTTAGATAATCACAGGATATCCCAGCTTAAAATAATAGAAAGAGAGGTGGAAACTGCATGAGGATTAGTGCAGACAATGAGAAACTGTGGTCTTAAGCAAAATCTCCAGGGTGTGTTTTGTTATTTTAAGTTCTTTCTGTGCTGTGTTCCATTATTTCCAAATCTGCATTTTTAGCTTTCTTAGCAGCCTCTTAACATGTAAAGGGAACCTACAAGAACACTGGAGAGGGACTTTAGATAAAATCATGCAGTGATAGAACAAGTGGGAATGGCTTTAAATTGAAAGAAAGTAGGTTTAGATTAGATATTAGGAAGAATTATTACTGTGAGAGTGGTAAGACACTAGCACAGGTTGCCCAGAGAAGCTGTGGCTGTCCCATCCCTGCAAGTGTTCAGAGCCAGGCTGGATGGGGCTTTGAACAGCCTGGTCTGGTGGAAGTTGTGCCTGCCCATGGTAGGGGACCTGGAAAGACACGATTTTACTGTCCCTTCCAGTCTAATTCTGTGATTCTATGATTATAACCTTGAATCTTGGCAAAGACAACATGTTCCTCATTCCAGATGTGTCACATCTCAAAAGCAGAGCTCTGCAATGCTCTGCCTGTGGCCCAGCTCCACGCTGGGCTGCTGGCATGCCCCGTGCCCAGCTGCCCATGTAACTGCTTAGGCTGGTTTGACAGCAAATATTCACAGGGCTTGAGTTAAGCAGAAATGTCTTCTAAGGACTGTTAGAATCTGGCCAAGTTCCCTGGGTAAAGCCAAGTATGAGAAAACACATGTAATCCCTAAGGACTTTGTAAAGATGGTGTAATCAGAACAAAATAAATGCTTTGTGTCAATAAATGAAAGTAATAATTTCTCTCAGAAAAGCACAATTGGATTAGCTCTGGGCATGAGAGTGGTACAGAGATGTAAACAGGTCAGACAGAGGTCTGAGTGTTTCTTTGGATGCCATCTGCTTAACAGGTGGTGTCTGCCCAGCAAGGACTTGAATTTTTTCCTATAATCACATTGCTGTTTTGGCCATAGGAGAAAAAAACAGCATTAAACACAAAGGGGATAGTCAAAGGCAGTGTCCCAAGTGAGTTTGCAGAGCATATTTGGGAAGAGTGTATTTACACTAGTCCAGCAAAAAAATGCTGAGAAAAAATGCTGTTTGTAAACCAAATAAAGAAAAGCACATTTGCCTGGCCAGTCGACCTGCAGTACAACTTTGCAGCAAGGGTTGATCAGACATGAAAACTGGTGACAATCCAGAGAATGACAATCTCTGGCAAGCACACAAAGTGAAAAGTAATGTCTGGTGTCCAGCTGTAGCTGGGAAATCTCTCTAGCATGTGGTGAAGTTGTGCTTCACACAGCTATACCTGTGACTGGGGTCACATTTTGGGAGTCCCAGACTCCTAAAAATGCCTGGGACATGAGACAATCATGCCAGTGAGGCATGAAATTTAAATAGACCAAAGTGTATATTGCTTCATTAATCAATATCCGATGTAGAGGAAAGTTTTGGGATGAATGGTCTCTTGGAAACTTGTTTCAGCAGCTGATCTTGCAAGTGTTCTACACATTTGTGCAGGTTTTTGGTTTTTATTTCAAGTCTTTTCCTTGTTAATGAAACAAGAAGAGGCCTCCATAGAGGCTCTACATCACATGAAGGGGAAGAGTCAAAGGAAAAAGGAATGCATGTATGGAGCTGTGAAGGTCAGGCAGCAGAGGCAAAATAATTCACTTTAGGAGCAAACCAGGATGAAGAGAAACAGCCCTAGAATTAGAAATAAATTTAAAGACAAACCCAATTGCTTGATGGATATACTAGTGAGGAAAAACACTGGAAACCAGTGAATTTAATGTGGGATGCCTGAGTGTTTGCAGGCAGTGGAGCCTGGAGGTTCCTGAAAGGTACCTGAGAAGTCTGACATAGGCATTGAGGCATCAACTGATCTTGCAGCAGGTAGAGCTAGAAAGGATGTTAATTGAGTGGTCATGGTTTGCAGTCCCACAAATAAATAAAAATCAGCATTAGATTCAGTTTATGCTTACATAACAGCTCCTACAAATTCAGCAGCTCAGGAAGAGATTCACTTCAGCTTGGGTGGCTTTGTTGTGCCTTTAGGATACAGCCATCCCAGCCAGTGCAAAGACAGAGCCCTCGGGGAAAAACGCTCAGAGGACATGACTGGAAGGGTGGAGGGGTCTAGGAGACAAGGGAGAGCAATCCTAATTGGAATGCAAGACATCACCCTCTTGCAAACATGCATAAATTAAGCAAAACTATTGTTCTGACTCCCCTCACACGTGTACCTTTCGGACTCTTGTAAAGCCAAATCTGTACACTGAAGATGGGGAAGTGAACAAAGTCTTGTTCGTCCAAGAAGTGAAATGGCAGGTAGGGAATGCATTGGCAGCGTTTCACAAGACAACAAGAGTATAACTTGCACACTGCAGCTCTTACTAACGGGCAGGGGAAAGCAAGTGGAAGTCTAAATATTAAATTTATGGGTAATCCAGGTTCCCACTGAAACTGCAACCTGCAGTGGCTGCACATCCCAGTAAACTCAGACCCACTGGAACAACGGAGCAGGAAGGAAATAATGGATTCAAGAGTAACACTGAATCACCTGTGGAGGCAGGCAGGGAGCTGCACAGGCGCCTGGAGTGAGTCAGGGGAAGGGAAAAGGAGTCTTGTTTATCTATGGATCACAGCCCTGTCTGCAACCCTTTCACTGCTCCTGCTTAGAGTATGGCATTGGGAGCACTGGCAAAATCAGAACATTTCACCTTTAAATTGTGAAAATCACCTTTAAATATTTAAATATACATAAAGATTAGGTACAGGTCTACAGACTGTAGAGCAGAACTCACCTCTGACTTTTCCTGCTGCATGAGTCTCAGGTACTCAGGTAGGTTTTCCTCCTTACCTCTACACCCCTTCACACCTGTGAAGGAACCTAATCCTGCTCCTCCTGCAGCCAGTGCCGAGCACATGGAAACATTTATGGATCCCAGACTGGACCCACGAGTGTGAGGGGCTGGACCGATACCCAGACTAAACACTGCCAATCTAACTGTGTGGAAGGTGAGTCTAGAGTGTCCCTCTAACACAGACAGCCGACTGCCTGCTCATAACCAGGGATCAGTCTTCTCTGACAGAGACAAACTCTTCCCATCGAAGCTGTGAGCGTTGTTTCCTGGCTGATTTGAAGAGAGCTACACTGATACCAAACAGCACGATTTACTGCGACACCAGCAAATTAGCCAACATCTTTGTTTTCTTCCTTCCAGTGATCTTTGTTTTGCTTAAGCCTGTAATAGTGACTTTCAGTAATGCAAAACTGTGTGTAGGTCATGACTAAACCAACACCTAGAACCAGACCTAAAGTGCAGTAAGTCACACATTTGACTAAATAGACATCCACAGGGAGCTTTTATCACTAAGAAAAATAAGCCATCTACTGAAAAGGAAGCAAACAGTTACTTCAGTACTGTGAAATGCAGTGTTACCTTCCTCTGATGCTTTGCAACCAAGTTAATGCTGAGAAAAAAAGAAAGTGCCTCTGATCACCAGTAATATAGCCTTAACCTTTGCTTTCAATACTGTTTTTGAAGTAATTTAATATTTGCAGAGTTAGGTATTACTGCAAATTTGCTTCACCTAAAACAAAAAGGTTCCTTCCCCCATGGCCTCATTTAGCAAAATCTCCCTCTGGGTTTCATTTCTTTTTGCAGGTGCCAGGATACCTGAATAACCATGGGCAGAGAGAGAAGAGAGGTGCTTTGTGGTGAAAATCCTTCTTCAATGCATGCTAAAGTGTCTTACTCCTGGGATGTGAGTCAAAATAGTGCCAGATGTGAGGACACAGCGGAGAACTTAGTATATCGGATAAGCAAGGATTTGGGGGAAGGGATGATCTTTCTCAGTAGTGCAGAAGACACTTTGGATGTGCTACTTCTAGCAAAAACTTTGCAAATTCTTCGGGCATCCACGAGTTGACTTTGCAGTGTGTCACATACTGGCTTAATGAAACAAAAATAACTATGCTAAGAAAAGACTGTCCAGGAGAAACCCAACACTGTGATTTCTATATAAGGGTCTTAAACAAGTGGTGCAAATGCTTCATCCCAGTCTCATACCCTCCAGTTTTAAAGGCAGTGACACCATTCATCACTTAGCACACACAGGCCAGAAAACAACTTGCTAATTGGCTCATCTACCAGTTTGAGAGAGAGCACATCCCCTCCAGAGACAGTCAGTTCCAATGCAAACCGCTTCATGATGGAGGCCCGTGTTTTGTGTCTTTATTGTTAAATTAAAATGCAATTGCCAATAGTGATGATAGGGACAACTCAGAGCACCTTCCACAGAGAAGGAGAAGCCCAGCTCTCCCTTCAGAAATTTATGAAGAGAGAGAAGAGGGGCCTGGATCCAAAGCCAATAAATGAACATGTGCTTTCCCAGCGACTTTGGAGAGCTTTACCAAAGCCATGCTGAAGTGGTCCCAGCTTGCTCTAGCTTTGAGTGTTGCTGACACACTGGGCCTGGCACTACAAACAGAAAACTTTGACACCAGGATCATTATTGAGAAGTAACATTCACAGATGGAGTAATAATCCAGTATGAATAAGAAAAGAAAAGAAAAAAAACCAAAAAACCAAACCAAACAAACAAAAAAGAAACCAAAACCAAAACAAACAAAAGCTGAACTCTGGGCTTCTGTGCAAGCTTTTACCTTTTTCTCTTAGGAGAAGAAATAAATAAGTTGTCCTACCTGGCTGTTCTGTGTCCTGTGTTCAACCCGGAGCTGTTTGTCACGACGAACAGCAGGGATTGTTTTCAGCACCATGCAAAGAGCCAGAATTTGTTTTAAGCTCCCTGGACACAGGCTTCTCCGCAGCTGGGAGGTGAGGCTGGCGAGGGAACACCACGCTTCCCGGGATGCACACCCGAGCAGGGGCACGCTGAGAGCCACCCAGGAGTTCCAGGGCGTCTCGGTGCGTTCCGTGTCCTCGATGAGGACTGCGAGCGGAAAGGCAAAGTTCCCGAGGCTGTGGGTGGAACGTGGCACCGTGTAGCGCTGGGTAAATAAAAGCTGATCGTTGGACTCGGGTGTGACATCAGGTATTACAAAAGTTCATAGACCATAGGCAGGACTCTGGGTTTCATCGGAGAGAATCGCAGCCTGAGAAGGCGCTGGTGCGCCCTGCTTGCAGCTCAGGCGGCGGGCGAGACCTTGAGCTCAGCTTTTGGCAGCCGATGGATTTGTCTTCTTGGACAGCACTGGGAGAATTCCAGTCACAAAATATGTTCTTTCTTACAGGTCAGACATTTCACTGCCTCCCATAAGGACCTATAAAATGCACGCAACTTTTGTGGGATAGTTGCTTTTTTGAGGAGTGTATGGCGCCAAGTACTGCAGGATCCTGACTCGTGCTTCTGGATTCCATGGTTATGAGAAAAAAAACACCTAGGTTCAGTTTTGACACACTTTTTTTGTTTCAATGCCCTCTTGAGACTAAATAAAACGTTTACAAAGATAAATCTGAGATAGAACTAATCTAAAAAATCCACCTGAGTACAACGGTGATGGAGAGCAATATGAAAACTTGCAATAAAATTAAATTGTCTAAGTAATGAGATTTATCTGCAGCACCAGTATTGTATGCTTTCCTACATTTTGATAATGCAGACTTCCAGTGCTAATTCACAAGCTTTGATTTGCTCCTTTAAGGTCTTTTTGCCACCTACTTTTAGGTTTAGTGACACCTTCTGCCTGAAAAATTCCAAATTAGTGTCAGGTTTAAGTAGATAAAGATTTTTTTCAAAGAAACTTTTTTTTTTTTTTAACGCTCTTTGCAATATGCTATATCATTAAATCAGAAGCCTTTCTAAAAGGTAATTCACACCTCCTTAACCACCTTATCTTTTGGGGCATTTTTGTTCTGTCTGTTCTTGGTTAATGAAAAGAGATTCATCAGTACCACTGTTCCTGCAGCCTTTTTCAAACTACATCTATTCTTTGGCTTTCAGAGCAGTAGATGGGATTGCAAACATAGCAGTGAAAGCTTGCAATTTTATTTAAAGATCTCCCAGCAGATAATGGGCCATGGTTATGACTAATAGGGTCATGTGGACACGACCTCAAGAAGGAAGGATAACAGCTCAAGCAACACTGAAATGAGACTCAAAGCCCCTCTCACATCTGTGAGAGATCATGGATGAGTCAATAAATGCTGCTGTGCTTCTCTTTCCTTATTCATAAAAGGGAATAATAATTCTTCACTTCATCAAGAGACCAAATAGGAGACACTGCCAACTGCAAGGTATTTAGAGACACAGCAATGATGCCTCAGAAGACGAGAATTTCTAAGTCTCTTTCATGTAACAAAGGCAGAGGCTATCCCAAAGTCCTGTTAAACACTTTTTTTTTCTTCCTCCCCCAAAAAGGCAATAATCACATTTCTTTTGGGCACAAATGAATAAGCTCTTTTTCTGTTGAGTTTCCAGTTATTGTATTGGTTCATGATACTATTATTGAAACAGAAGGTCTTCTTAAGGGAAAAAGGTGCCACAGAGTGAACTGGAAATATGACAGCCTCTCCTGTGAGCATTTTGCCTCCAAGCACTGCAGTTGTGAGTCAGCAAGCTGATAGGAAGACTTTTATGTAGCATTCAGAATTAGTCTTGGAGGATATACGAAATTACAATTCTTTCCTGTCTGTGCTGTGTTGGTCACTAAAGTAAAAATAACTTCAAATTAACAATGGTTAACAATTTGGAGCCAAGAGTAGAGCTTTGGATTAATGTTTTTGTAGCATGAGAACTCCCTTCGTTTGGAGTTGAAAAGCTGCTGTTTAAGAATGATGCAATTTTTAAGGCAAAAAGAAAGACATGCTGCTGCCTGATAGAAAGCTGTGTTGCAACAGCTGCTTACATGATCTACTCTTCTCTTAATGACCCTCAGCACTTTTCCAGAAGGTTTCTTCCAGAGCAGTTCTTTCAAAAGTTGTTGCCCCCTTTGCAAAATACAGCGTTTTTTTGGGAGTATTTCTGCTTTCTCCCATCCTGTGGTCAGTGGGTCACAGCAATAACCCTTCTTTCTCATGCTCTGTGAATTCAGTGCCTGTTTGTTCTGAGCTACGGAGGGAGTTTCTTCACCCTCGGTTTCTACCTTAGAAATATCCTGCTGTGCTGTGGCTTCCTGCTGCAGCAGTCGTGTGCTGGGAAAGAGGCATGGCAAAGGGCAGACCTCTTGTGATTTATTATGGATGCTCCTCCTGCCAGCAATAAGCACACCAGACATCCTGGGATAAGAAATTTTGGAATGACGCTGTGACAGGGAGCTGTATCTTAGTTAGCCAGGAGTTTTGTGACTCTTTAAAAATTTTGTAGTGTACTATGTTTATTAGTTAAGGAATGTTTGACTGTGAATTTAGCTGGTTTTGATTTAAATCTGTGTTGGCTGAGTGTCAGTAGAAAACCCTGAGAAATTACCTCACTGCACCTGCAGAAAGGAACTCCATGGATCCATACCCCTCAGAGAACTTAATCAATAGCTGAAGAACAAAATTCAATAAAGAATTGTTTAATGGTTGTCATATAACTGCAGATTAATTAGATGTCATAGAACAAGAAAGATAACTAGAGAAAGTTAAGGAGTCAAAGGTCTATACACCCCAGAAAACTTGATTAATATGTTGCAGGTGCAGTAAGGGACCCATTTCATAGGCTTGTACACCTCAGAAAACTTAATCAATGGTAATGCTCTAACCAGGACAGAGAATTTAATAAAGCACTGTTTAGCTGGATAAAACTAGGGTTATTCATTAAACAAAGATAGATGAGATATTCTGGTAGTAATGAAAAGAAACTAAACACCTATACTGTGATGCAATGTATTGGGCAGACTTTTGGGAGTGATTATAAAAAAATCTTGGGTGTTATAGTGTATATAAATGTGTGAAAATTGTTGTTTCTTTAAACATGTCTATGGGGAATAAATTCCCAATATGTTCCCAATTTTGGCTCAAAATTGTTGTTAGGAATGTTTGTCTAATAGCTTTTTGCTGTTATATTTAAAATTTTTTGTTTCAACTGACAGATGAAACGGCAGATATTTGGGGTTGGCCCTTCTGCATATCCAAAAGAAAGGATGAAACCTAATGAAAGAACAGGTCCTGAAACACACATGCATTTATCAACCACACAATTTCATTCAACATTTTGGGCAAGGACTATCCCTACTTCCTTCACTAAGTCTTGCCATGCAGGCCATAAAGACCATATAGGTCATCAGATATACATAACTGAGTCTCAAGAACATGTATTGGTTGGGTGTGGGGAGAGATGGACACTTTGATTTAGGGACATCAAACCTCAGACTGGTCTGGCACAGAACTTCCTGCAAACAAAGAGAAGTTCCTACAAACCACCAGGGATGTTTCATGGACATCCACTTTAACACAAAACACACTGCCAGAAGCTCCCCTTTGCCCCCATCTACAGACTGGAAGCTGATTTGGAAAAAAAAAAAAAAAATCGTTTCCATTACAGTATTCCACTTAAACACCAGGAAATTATCTCGCAGGAATTAAGGGGTGTGGCCTCCCTGGGAAGGTGACACCGTTGGCAGCCCAGCTGAGGTGCCTTTACACCAGTGCACACAGCCTGGGCAACCAACAGGAGGAGGTGGAAGCCAGTGTGGTGTTAGAAAACTATGACTTTGTTGCCATTACTGAAACTTGGTGGGATAAATCCCATGTGCAACCATGGATGGCTCCAGTCTGTTCAGAAAGGACAGGGCAGGAAAGAGAGGCAGGGGGGTTGTCCTCTGCATCAAGAGGTGACCTGAGCATGAAGAGCTGTCTTTGAAGAACTGAAGAACAGTCAGCAAGCTGACAGCCTGTGGGTAAGAGTCAGGGACTGAGGAAAAAAGGGAACCTTGTGGCTGGTGTTTACGACAGGCCTGATCAAGGGGAGCCTATTGCTGAAGCCTTCTTGCTCCAGCTACAGGAGGCATCACACTTGTAGGCTTTAGCTGTGCTGGGGGACTTCAGCCTCCCCAACATCTGCTGAGGAAGGAGAACAGGGAGCTGTAAGCAGTCCAGGAAACTCTTGGAATGGAGGATAGCTTCTTGAGCCAGGTAATAGACAGCCCTACCAGAGGGGATGTCGTACTGGGTATGTTGGTCTCCAACATAAAAAAGATAATTGGGGACATCAACACAGGAGGCAGCCTGGGCTGCAGTGACCATGCATTGATGGAGTTTTAGTCCTGGGGGATCTGGTCAGGTAAGGAGATAAAGGTCAGGAACTGAACTGAACTTTAGGAAAGCAGAGTTCCAGCTTTTCAGGGAGACCCCTGGGACACTGCCCGCAGGGACAAGAGATTGGAACAGCCCTGTCAGAGGTTTAAGAACATCTCCCATAAAGCTCAAGAGCTAGCAATCACCAGGAGCATGAAGTCAGGCAAGGAAGGCAAGAGACCATCATGGCTGAGTAGAGAATTGCTGGTCAAACTAGAGGGAAAGCAAGTGCACAGGCAGTAGAAGCAAGGGCAGTGAGCTGGGAAGAGTATGGAGATGAAGTATGGTTTTTCAGTGATGAGGTGAGGAATGCCAAGGCAAAGCTGGAACTGAACATGGCAAGGCACACAGAGAAAAGCAGGAAGGGCTTCTGTGGGTATGTTAACCAGAAAGAGAAAGTCAAAGAGGGTGCAACCCCACTGATGTCCCATGTTCTCCCTTGACCTAGACAAGCTTGAGGGTTGGGTTCATGGAAACATCATAAGGTTTAATAAAACCAAGTTCAAGGTCCTGCACCAGGGTCAGGGCAGCCCCCAGTAGCAGCCCAGGCTGGGCATGAACAGCCCCAGAGCAGCCCTGCCCAGAAGGGCTTGGGGGTGCTGCTGGGTGAGAGGCTGCACATGCCCCGGCCATGGCACTCACAGCCCAGAGAGCCAAACGTGTCCTGGGCTGCACCCAGAGCCCCGTGGGCAGCAGGGCAGGGAGGGGATTCTGCCCCTCTGCTCTGCTCTGCTCAGACCCACCTGGAGCACTGCATCCAGCTCTGGGCTCCCAGCACGGGAACCACAGGGACCTGCTGGAGTGAGCCCAGAGGGGAGGCTGCGAAGATGATCAGAGGGATGGAGCATCTCTGCTACAGAGACAGGCTGAGAGAGTGGGGGTTGTTCAGCCTGGAAAAGAGGAGGCTTCATGGTGACCTAATTGTGGTCTTTCAGAACCTGAAGGGAGCCTGCAAGAAAGATGGAGAGACTTTTTGCAAGGGGCATATAGTAACAAGGAGGAGTGGCTTCAAACTGAAAGAGATTAGGCTTATGTTAGATATTACGAAGAAATTCTTTACCCTGAGGGTGATGAGACACTGGCACAGGTTGTCCAGAGAAGCTGTGGATGCCCCATCCCTGGAAGTGTTCAAGGCCAAGCTGGATGGGGTTCTGAGCAACGTGGTCTCTAGTGAAAGGTGTTCCTGCCCATGGTGGGTGAATTGAAACAGGATGATCTTTAAGATCCCTTCCAACCCAAACCATTCTATAAATCTATTGCCTGACTTACTGGTATTAAAGCAGTGTCTGCACAATGTAGTGACAACTACATGAGCTCTGGTTATGTCTGCTTGAAATTATTGTCAGAAAAATCAGACACAAAAGCTTTCAAATTTTCTTTTTTTTTTTTTTTTAAATACATCTTTTCAGCCATTGAGTTCAAAACAGGGTCTCACAAAGGCTTACACTGTCACGATCCACGTCAGATGAACCATGGTGCTGGGGTTAGGCAGAGTTTAACTCCTTAAACCAGCTTTATGACTGAAACCAGTATGTCATGGGAGGGTGCCTTCACACACGTCAGAAATAACAGCAATAGAAATCTCCCAGTGGTGCCTACAACATGAGCCAGAGAGTGGATGCTACTGAAATGAGGGAAGAACAAAATGTGTGCTGTTGAATATTCAGCCTGACCATTTACTGAGAACCCTATTCTATGAAGAATATTTGCAATAAGGCAGCATTAACTTGCCTTCAAAGACGTGACTTAAATCTCTGGAGGGAACTCCCATGTATATTCAGGATAGCTACCCAAACTCACTTGCAGAATTTAGAAGTCTCCTACTGAGAAATATTCCAGCAGATGCTTCCTGACATTTAATGCTAAAGATGTTATAATGGGGCTATAAACAGCCTTTCACTCTGAAACATACGAAGGAATAGCATAAGACCCCAGGGAGACACAGCTCTGTAGAAATGGGTTTGTTGTTCCTGATTAGGATTCAACGCCCTCCCTGGTGTTGTTAGCACTGGTTGGATTTGTTCTAAGGCATGTCGGATGTTTGTTGCACAAACAGACTCCCTGATGCTTTCATCATGATGGAAAATTAAAAATAAGAGGTGTTAAGTAAAGAACGGGTGCCACAGTCTGTGTCTAAAAGCAGCACATGGTCATGTAGTCACTACAACCCAGTGCTGTCATGAGAACTCCTGACCAAGGTTTCCTTTTTAACTTTTGCTGTAGTGTGGTTGTCACCTTCCTGTGAATTTCAAGAAGATTCATGCTCCTACTTCCCTTTGGCTGTTGTGAGAAGTCTCAGTTTCCCGGCAGTTTGTGAGAATATCAGTGACATAACCTTCAAAGCAACAATTTCTAAGGCTTCCGGGAAAACCGATGTTTTTCATTCATGGCTGAGTAGAAAAGAGAAAACTTTTGGCTCTCTGACCGGCAGTTAAATGTAGAGAACATTACAAGAAAAGGACATTAAAAGCCATGAAAGGCATCTGGATAAAATAGCAGCTAGAGAACAGTAACAAAATAAAATCTGGCCCCAGTAAAGGTGAAACTCAACCTCCTGTAGGGGTCAACAGCCTGTTCAGAGCTGATTTTGTTAGAGGTAAGTCAAGTCTTGTGCAAGGTTCATCTCACTTTCTCTGTGATTGAAATTAACATCATTAACATGACCCACAATTAACATCATCAGTGTGGTTCATAGCTAACATCATTAATGTGACAGGACTTTCAATTTACAACAGGATCATAAATTAGAATTTGACCCCATGGGCCTAACAGTGCAAGCAAACAAAAGATCACGACACGTGTTAAGCTCGAAATCATTGAACACACATGAACCTCTACAATGAAAACATTTAAAATATTATTGCAAGTGATGGCTGACATATGTCTGTCTGGCACCATCCACCTTGAGCTGGTCAGGGAACTCTAGAACATCACAAAATACTTTTATTTAACATATCCCAAACATAAGTACAACAGTGTTCATTGAGAACAACATAGTGCATACAGTTTTAATCCCCCACAAGAGCAGACTCAGACATATCAATAACCCATTATGGCAGAGGAGAAATTTTGGTGAAGGACTTCTAGAAGCTTAATGGCTAACGTGTTTATAATAAAACCTTTAAGTTAAAACACTCCCTCAGCATGACAGGCAAAGCAGAGCACATGAGACTCAGCTTCCCTTTGTGGAATGAGTTACTAAGGGCCATTTTCTGCCCCAGCTGAAGTCAGAAATGGAGCTAACATACTGTTTGCTAACGGAAGATTGGACAAAGGTTTTGTATTCTCCAGGCCAGGTGGCTGTTTCCAACCTTCAGTATTAGGCAGTCAGTGCCAAGGGCCCCCAGTGAAACTGACCTGCAGCGTCCACCATATGAGAATACATTCCACTGCTCAAATTTCCCTAATTTTCTTTACTGAAAACCTTATGTAGATTTTGGCTTTTCGTTATTTGATATGTCCCAAGAGGTGCTTGAAGGTGCCAAGATTCTGGAATAGGTTTGGGGAGGAAAAACTAGCAGGAATTATATATTTCTAAGAGTTTTCACATATTCCCATGTTCTGAGCATGTGAAGAGCTTTCCATCTCCTCCCAGGACAATTTGAGTTAAGACAATATCACAGACATACATAAAAGCTTCTCTTTAACCCAGTAATATTATCTAGGCTTTTGAAAAATATCATCTGACAAATAAGAACAAGAGAAATAATTGCAACATTGATAAACCCAAGTAGGGTTTAAACTGTCAGGGGAGTCAGTTAAACAATGATGTTACCTTTTTAGCATCATTTCCCCTTTTCCCTACATGTTTTTGGAGTGTCTCAGTATGTTCCTTGCATGCTGGGAATGTCAGCTGCTGAGAGATGCAAATTCAAATTCTGTGAAGATGTCTCTGATATCCCCCAGCTACAGAAGTAAACTTTCGGTTTAGGTTTGCAAAATCATCAAACTTCCTGCTCCCTCCTCTCAAGAAAAGATAGATGCTCCCTATAATAGGTGCCCTACTTACCTAAGGCTTTGATCTCTCTCAAGTCTCTGCTGGCAGATTTCTGGAGGAGCCCCAGCGTACGTGAATTTACAACACAGCCAGCTGCTGTGCTCTCCAAGAGAGCTGGTTTCAGCACCACGTCTGCAAGACTTCAAAGGAGAGGAGAAAGTAATTTTTCTGCTTATCGCTCCAATTTCCCTCTCCACTGCCTCTGGACACTGTCAGTCCTAGGAGATCACAGAATGGCTTGGGTTGGATGTGACGTTTTTCAGGACAGGCTCTAAGCTGAGCTTCAATGAGCCATATCCGAGGAGAAATACACTCGTGAGATGATTTGGGGTATTTTTTTATTTCCTTGCAGGAATCAGAGTGTGAAATAATACCACTATATATACTGCCCTTTGCTTCAGACACACAAACATATATTTATGTGTTATCTTTCACTTCGAAATGGCTACCTGAACGGGTAGGCAACCTGTGACTAAGCCAGCACTCTCCTCCGATCTCATGGGAAAGCTGCTTAGGCCTTGGCAAAGCATGGACAATATTTTGAGGGCTTGGATTCCTGCCCCCTTATTTAACTGCAGTGACCAGTTCACAAAGATTATGTCAATTGGTCACCTGGGAGCCTTTCCAAGTCTCCAGGCATGAATCATGGCTGCATACCAGCTCCTGCACTGCTGGGTATTGCCTTTACCTGTAATCTCTCACCACCTTGAGAAACTGTGGATAGTTCATGCCTGGAAATGTTCAAGGCCAGGCTGGATGGGATTCTGAGCAACCTGGTCTGGTGGAAGGTGTCCCTGGCCATGGCAGGGGGCTGGAACAAGATGGTCTCTAAGGCCCCTTCCAACCCAAACCATTCTAACAGAGCTGCCCTTCCAGTTGTGCCTTCAGTTCTGGTGATTGATTTCATGCCAAGCATTCAACACAGGAATACACACCGTGATTGCACAGCCTTTGGCACCACTGCAGGCTGTTATGAAGAGCCAGAAGAGTCAGCTTGCCTGACAGTGTGAAAATTACCCAACGTCTGTGTTATTCTTCTGTTAAAATAACACTTTATGCTATTTTAAGAATTGTTATTTTACCAATGATTTTATATACGTAGCAACACTCTATCATTTCATTTTTCCCAGACAATCATGATTTCTCATGATTTTCATCATGTCTCATGAGCCTTTGTTCCAAGTTCTTTGCTAATGAACTCATTGTGGTGTGCTGGAGCAATACCCCTGCCAGACCTAGGTCCAAAAAAAAGCAATACAATTAACCTGGCAGGGAGAAGCCCATGGCTGGCTGGAGGGGCAGTGGGACAGCAAAACCACAGCAGCCTCAGGATCTCATCCCTGTGAGTCCGCACAGACCTGGATTGTGCAGGATCAGCCTGCCCAGGGTAGGATCCTAAGAGAGGCAGGACCTTGAGTAGTGATGAAGGATGTGTTAGTCCTGGCTGAAGGCCCATGAGCAGGCCAGGACTTGGGCATGCTGGATTGGCAGGTATTTGGGAATTCTGCTTATTCTCAGAGAAAACGAGGTTTGCTTTCCTGACATTGGACAAGAAAATTTTGTCCTCACCAAATACCCAGTGTCAGTGTTTCTTGTTCCGCAAAGGGGTCCCTTACATAATTGCAAAACACCTGCTCCATGGAAATGACAAACCTGGGAGGCTATGGGGCCCCTAAAGGCTTCCCAGAGACCTGTGTAGTCTGGGTGAGAAATCCACCCAAATCAAATCTGTTCTCCAAAAGTGACAAGATATGAAAGAAATGAAAGCAAAATTTCTGCTTTAGGAAGTTTTGCTTTCCTCCAGATTTGTAGACTAGTGACTTCTTTTTTTTTTTTTTTTTTTTTTTTTTTTTTTTTTTTTTCCATTTGGCAACACTTGAAAAAAAGGGGAAATGAAAGAATTTCTGCCTAGGTTTCCTACTCTGCAGAACTCTCTAGTGAGATCAGACACTCTGAGGAATAGGCTGGGTGTAGATGAGATGGTGGTAAGAATCCAAACCACTAATTGACAAAAATACCTCAGTTCTCAGAGGGCTGGCCTAATCATTACAGGCAGCAGGATTAATTAATTAATTAATTATTAAGAGGCTTCCCTCAGGCCAGGCCTTTTCATGGAGAAATCTTTACCTGGGATAGGGATGGCAAAGGAGCTTGGAAAGTTACTTGAAGACAAGCTGGGTGGAAACCCCCTGCATCTCCAGTCAACATGACCTGAAAGAATACTGCTTGATCCCAAATCCATTAATCAGTGTGACTCTGGGAATTTGAGTGAGATGCCCAGGCCTGATTCCAGCTGGGATCAGAGGGAGGGAGCATGGCCAAGACATTGTGGAATTCAACACCTCTTCATGTCATTGCCAGGGGTGGGGAAAGGGACACTCACTTCCAGGAAGAAGGATATTCCTTTCCAGTTGGGAGGAAGCCTTGGGTGGAGGGGAAGACAGGTTGGTATTTTGCCTCAGGCTTTCTGTGTAAATAGTTTCTTTTTCCCACACCTTTTGTTATTATTATCACTGTTACTGTTCATTTTCCTATCTTGTTGCTTTTTCCAGTAAATTGTAGTTATCTCTTTGTGCTTTGAGGTGGATGGGAGTGGAAGTGAGTGGTAGTGGGTTTTTTGTTGTGTGTGGGGGTTTTTTGGTTTGTTTGTTTTTTGTTTTGTGGTGTGTTTTTTTGGTGGTTTTGTTTGTTTGTTTGGCTTGGTTAGGTTTTTGGTTTTTTTTTTACTTAAGTGGGACTACTAAATTGTGGAATACCATTCCTAAACCATGACATGCAGCAAACAAATGTTTCAGAAAAGGGAAGCCTTGAGGTGCCTATAAACCATGGAGGAGTGTGTAAGGTCAACTCTGGTGCTTCACAGGAAAGGCAGGAGGAGGAAACCTCCATTTAGTTTTAGCTTATTTCTAACCAGCTGCTCAGTGAGGTGGAGATGGGTGGGATACTGCCTGATGCCTCCAGGAGGCTTCTGAAATACCAAAATACATGGCTTGACAATGGTGTGTTATCTCATGGCATCTCTTTCTTCGTTCTGGACTGACTGGGTCCATTTGGGGTCATTTCAGCAGCTAATGCTGCCCTGGTAAACCTGCAGATAGACAACACCAGTTAAATCCCCCCATTCATTTGCTCTGAACACCAATACCTTCCACCACAAGTGTATAATAAAGAAGTGTCCAAAAATAAACAAGTGTTAGCAAACTAAAAACTCCCAAACCATTAACCAGCAGGGCAAACACCAGGAGCTGATCTCAATTTCTTAGAGTTTTAGCAGCAGGATAAAGAACATTTTTCCAGTAGAGTTGACAAATGCCATGGAGCTCAATACAGAGTTCACTGATGGTGCACTATGGCCTGGGCAGTGCAGTAGATGAGGTGAAATGACCTGCTGGTCCTTTCCTTGCTCTAATTTTATGGATGTCATACAGAGAATCATAGAATCAGAGAATGGTTTGGGTTGGAAGAGACCTTAAAGATCACCTCGTTCCAATTCCCCTGCTGTGGACAGGGATGCCACACACTAGGCCAGGCCCTGAACAACTCTGGGGGTGGGACACCCTGCAGTCATCCTTGCTTTGGTGAATATAAGAAAAGCCTTCAGTGAGTTGGGCAGATGGTGGGGTGGTAAATGATCAGAGAAGTGGTGGGTTCTTCTCTCACAGAGGTTGATGACCTTTACTAAAACTCATGATAGCAACGCTTTCTGCCAAGTGCCACTTCTCTGTCAGTGTTCTCAAACCACATTACATGACTCAGATGAAGCCACAGCACGGGTAAAATTGGCTGCAGCATCATTAGCTCTTGGTTTGCTGTTGCTCATAGAGGTGGTGCTCTGCAGGACAGACGTGAGCTCTTACCAAGGCTGAGCTGTTACTGCTTTGGCACCAGGATGGCACCAGACAGACAGTGGAGAGTGAGATGTATCAATGCCAAGAAGTTAACCACATCTCTTTATTTCCCATTTCACCATCCCACACCATGCAGGGAAAATTAAGGTGGATATCCTCAAGTCACATTACCCTCTTGTCCCTATTTCCCCTTAGCTCATACTTCATACACAGTAGGTAAAAGTTAGTCCAGATGGTACAGAAGAATCCTGATGACTTTTGTATGTCAAAATCAAAAGATTGAACAGAGATACAACTCACCTTGGCTATCTGGACAGGAAAAAATGTTGTTAACATACAAGATAAAGCCAGTAAATGACTGGTCAAGGGCAGAGAGGAGAAAGACTTCCCAAGCAAAATGTATCAGTCTCCATATTGTTTATTGCTGTTTTTAGTGGAAAACCATTTGTTGACATCACTGCAACTGTGAAATTCAGGGGATGTATATTGCTTAAAGAGCCATCTTTTTATTGTTAAAGATGGGTGACCAAATCTGACTAGGGAAGGGTGATCACCAAGTGCCATCATGCCAGTTATCAGGTGGCTGCTGGGAAGTGTGGCTTGTACCTGCTGACTTATGGGAACCAGTGCTTTTACTAGCACAGAAATTTAGGAACCATTTGAACATATGAGGTTGTGAGCTGACCCAGTGGGAGGGGCTTGGTTTGTTATCCTGGGGCTGACACACTCATGTTTTCTCTTTTCAGGAGCACTCCCCCCGCAAAATAAAGTCATTGGGGCTACAAATCTGTGAAGCAAAACTTCCTCTGACAGGGATTTTGCTATAACATCATTCATAATTTGTCTCCTTCAGATTTGATAGTGTGCAGCCCTCACCTGTTGACTGAAGCCTTCACAACCTCCTTCATTTGGGGAATAATAGCAGGAGTTTAGCACATTTGGGCTCCAAGTGAAAGAACAAGATATTGTTTTTCCTGCTTCCAAGGTCAAGGCTGGAGTACAAGCTCCCACCTGCAGAGGGTTGCTCTGCAGTGCTAGCAGGTGTTGTCAGGAAAGGGTGGCTTGCAGGAATCAGCTGCTTCATATGCAGCACTGGCCACGGTCTCCCACTTCTGCTCATGGCTTTTTTGCTACTTCCAGTGGGGAGAAGAAAGGAAAGGAGGAAAATGCCCCAAAAGCTTCACATCTGCAGCACATGGGGATTGAGGGTATTTGTAAAAGGCTGAGTGGGTTTGTTGGAAAATGTTTCAAAAGGAGCATGGAACTTTACTGAAACACAGCGGGTATTTATGTCTTCAGACTACACACACACACACACAAATACACACAAATACACACAGGGGAATAAGCTATTGCTGCTGCCAAGCCTTGAGAGAAAACCTTGGTTTCTATTGTGTTTTTATTACATCTGTGATGGTCATCCTCAGAAGTTTCCTCCTTTGATGAAACTGATGACCTAGGCTTGACTCCAGGCACATGAAAATAATTCCAAATAAGGACCTGCAGCCTGACAAACTGCTGTGCTCCAGAGAAGGATAGACTGACCATGTTTATCAACAACTTAAATTAAAGGAGGCTTTTTGACTTCATCACCCCTTCCAGCAGCCAAAGCCATACACCTCTCTGCACTTCTAACTGTGATTAGAAAGGAGGCAAATCACTGTAAATTTTATTTTCTGCTTCTGGAGATGCTGACAGACAAGGCTTATGTTCCTTAGTTTGCTGAACACCAGTGGGTCATGAGGGAGCATTGAGAAAGAGCATCTCAAGGGCGGAGGGTGGGGGAGAAAAGAAAAAAAAGATTCCCAGCAGGCAGTGAGAGCACTTCTTTCTTTGCAGAATTCGGTTAATTCAGACTGTAGGCTCATTCACAGGGTTGGTGCTCTCATATTATCAGAATTATGGAAAATAGATGAAAATCTTTTTGGCTGACAGTTGTCATTACAGGAAAACAGCATCTCAGCAATTGGTGAATAGCTTCTATTAATCATGGCACTACCAGATGTGACAGCTGACAGGTTTTGTCACTACACAGTCACAGATATGATAAACGGAGGTGTTATTCTGGGTTTAGTTCCAATAAGAAGCAAAAATACTAGAAAGAGTAACTCATAAAAGAACTATTGTCCAGTGAATAGTTACCTGTAGTTGATATGTAAGGATTAGTAATGGTTTTTTGATTTCTGAAACAACAACAAAAGACTTCACAAAACAAAATCAAGTAAAGATAAATAAAAACAGGTTAAAGTCCATCTGAGTTAATCTTGCCAAGGAAACAGAGGGAAAAATAAAGATTTTTTGAGGTGCATAGATTGAGAGTACTGAGCACTATATACTTTGTCATGGCAGAACTTGGAGCTAATGCCTTTGCCCCAAAGTGAAAAAATTACTGGAGTGGGTGAAGTCTTCAACACAGTTTGTGATGAGTACTGAAGGCCTGTGGATATCCTGAGTGCATGGAGGTCCAAACTTTATGTGGTATTCATTGAACTTCCAATATGCTTATATTATTTGTCACAAAGTGTTTTATATTGTACTGAAATAATCAATGTTACACTTCCAGACTTCTCCTTGTCACCTTGCTGGCTGCCAAAAGCCATCGCTCTTCTTTCCCAGAGCACAGCTGCTCTGATTCTCAGTGTCTTTTGCAACAAACAAAATGTGCAAAGGAATCAGCTCAAGCATCTCACAAACTTGCTGTTGCTCAGTGTTATGCAGGATTGTGGTGATAGAGGTCCCCAGGTGAGAAGGACAGATGTCACCAGGGTCTGGATTAGAGAGGCACAGTTCACCTGCCTGCTCTTCTGCCCCTCTCTGACTTGGACACATTTAGGAGAGAGGAGTTTGCAAAGGTGGTTGCAGTGCTGTGGTTCTGGTTTGCTCCCTCAAAAGTCATCATGGTTTCTTGAGATTTTGAGCTTGCTGGTGTGATGCTGGAGGGTTTCCTTGGTGTTTTGGTGTGAGGCAATTCCTGGGGACTCTGCTGAGTCTAAATTCTCTTTTGTGGTCACGGTGACTGAGGGACAGGATTCAAAGGGAACCTGGTGTCCTTTCTGTCACGTGCTCGTGGTCAGGAAGAAGGTGGGCAAGGAGAGGCAGATGAAAAAAAGTCCCACAAAAGGACTTGGCCTCAGGCATCACCCACAGAGAAAGAAACAGCCCGAAACTGAAAACAAGGAAATAGAATATACTGTGCTATGGTCACTAGAAGTTCAGAGGGCTCAAATTCCCCTGATCCAGAGGAAAGGATCACTTCCATGCTACACTTCTGACACGTGGAACTGAAGGCAGAGAGGGTCTATTCATCTGTGAAGGTGGAGCTCTTGTCCAAAATATATATGCCATATCCAAGTGACTTCTGACTTTTGCAGCTGACTTGAGCAGCATTCAAAGCTTCAGAAGTCTTGAAGAACATAAAAGGAAGGATGGAAAGAGAATGGAGATGCAACATGGGTTTGGCAAAGCTAGAATGTGCAGAACCAGTTTAATCCTGGCTCTGATCAGTGATTTCTCAACACTAACCTGTTCAAGGTGTACATTTCTGAAAATTGGCTCCATTATTTCTGAGATGACATGGGAGCAGTGGCTGCTTGCAGGAATAAATACATGATAGTAAGAGGCATTCAGTGTCATTTGTGAGCCTGCTGAATCTTCCCACACATTGTGGTGAGCAAACTTAATTTCTAGGTACATGTCTGAAAGCTCAAATCTAGATGGACTCAAAAAAACCCCATTGAATACGATGTGAAATGGGAATTCCTGATGAAAGGACTATGGGGTGACATAATAGAAATGGGCAGAGAAATACTAGAAGTCCACAAAGGCAGGGATTGATAATGAGAAGTACTTCTTAAAGCTAGGGGAAGGTGGTGCTAGAGAGGCATTAGAGAAACAAAAAGAAGTTATGCGCACGGGACTGGAAATGGAGAGAACTGCTTATGAGTAAAAAACCAGCTCTTGTCTGGTGTAGCAGAACAAAGTCTAGTGAAGATCACAATGTTACCCAAGGAGACTTTACTGTGATAAAAAACACTACTGCAAGAACAAATATTTCTATATTTCTATATATTGGACATAATCTCAGGCAACTGAGAAGATAAAATACCAGAAAAATGAGATCCTGAAAAAAATCCTCCAGCATCCACACTGCTAGTTTAAAAGAGGAGTCTGAGGGATTATGTACCACAACCCCCAGGAAGGGCTCAGACCCACAGTGAATGCTCCACCAAGCTACAGGGAATACTGCCAGCCTCATTAGGCCACTGCAGATGTTCACAGAGCCACGTCCAGGATTTCTCTAGAAGGGAGGAAATGAGAGCATAAGAGCAGAAAAGGAGGAAGATGACATGTCTGGAGGAAATCCCACAAACAGCCTGACCTATCCACTGCCATTTCACTGCCTACTCACTCCCTGATGCCGTCCAGAAACTGAATCCCACATTTCAAGTGCTGTCTGCCTTCTCAGTGTCTACGCTGGTCACTCCCAGTCTACTTATCTCCATCCATCAATTTGCTAATCTCTTCCAGGAAGGCTGACAAACCACCCTTCCCACTCCTGCCCTTGGGTCTCTGCTCTTATCCATCACACACCCAGAAACACAACATCCTTTCCTATATGGACCTTTTATCCTCACCATGTGCACACAAGCACATATCATCCTTTGAGTCCAGTTATCTCACTCCTCCAGCAAAGTTTTCTGATGATGTCACAGACCCAAGTTAGCCACAGCTTTGAAGGTGATTTCCCAAAGATCAAAAAGTCTCTGAAATCCAAAAACCAGGCTTGTTTTCTTGCTCTCTATTCCTACAAAATTATTTAATATTTTAAAATATTAGAAGTCTAGAAATGAAAGGATTGTCAGAAGATCCCAACCATTCACCAGTTCTCATCAGAGTGATCTCTTTCCTTCTCAGGCTGACTTCCCAAGTTGCAGCAACCTCTTCAACTTCCTCTTTTGGGATCCTACAAAAGGACTGTGTCACTGGGAAGGTCTGGCACCATCTCTGCTCCTCCCAGCAGCCTGACAGCATCCTCTGATGAAAAATGAAAGTGCTTTTTTAACTACTGACCATTGCTCTTAAAATAAGAGAAAACTTTTATCCTCAAAAGGCTTCCTTCTGGAAGCTGGTCCACATTTTGCATGGAGGATGCTGTTCTGTTCCTCATATTCCTGGTCCTCACTACTCAGAAATGATCCTTTAAATGGGAAATGTTCAAAGAAGGAAAAAGACTATCAAAGGTTTGGGAAAAAAGAAACCAGGATACTGCCACTGTAAAGAACAATGACAAGGGCGGGATAAGATAGAGATCTTCAATATCTCCATTGCCAGGAGGACAAGCACTTTAGCATCTCTTTGGAAAAAATAACAGAGGATGCCACATTAATTAGTTGGAATCATGTGCAAAATAAAAGGTAGGTCATGTTCTAGAAGAACTTGTGAATCCATGGAACTGCACTAAGAGGGATAGGAAACAGATAGTTTAGACTTTATTAGAGAGGAATCATAGAGTCAGGAACAGCTCTGTAGTTAAAAAGCACAAAGAGCATCAGAAGGAAACATCATTAAGTCATCCTCATTCTTTCTCTTCTCTGGACAGCTGCTCTGGACAGTACCCACTCTTGGAGGCAAGGTTCGTGGTCTGAAACCTCACAGAAACCTCCTGGGCAAGAACTGTGAGAACACTGGCAGAATTCACCCACCTGCTTCCAGCATGCAGCTCTCACCTCCCTCCTGTGCTGCTGAAAGTTGGTGCCACTGCATTCTGCAGATGATTCCTGCATGGAACAGCAGGCCACTTACCACTCCCTGTCATCTTTGCCACAGTGTTCCTGGAACAGCCTTTTCCAACTAAAGGCAGCCATTTCCACCCCAGGTACACCAGCAACAGATATTAATAAAATAAGTATTCTATTTGTTAATTTATTTATTATTACACATATGATACTTACAGTGTATGTCCTATATCCAGCTGTTATTTCGAGGAATTCTGAGAGTAAAGACATTCACGTGCACACGATATTGTTGCCATAGGTAGCAGCAGAAGCCTGATTGTTTGTAGACTGCAAGGTTTTTCAGGCAGAAAGGAAAATTTCAAAGCATCACAATTACTGTAAACCCAAGAAATGAAGCAAGATGGGCCAACAATTTTAGATAAATATGTTACAAAGCAATGCTTGTGGAAACTGATGCTATAATTAAAAATCTCTCAAGCTTGGATGGCAAGAGAAGTGGTAGACTAGTGGATAAGCAGAGCTGGGTTCTGGGCTCTGTTGTAAAAGCCAGAACTCTTGCCCTGTCCAGACCTCTTCTCCATGCTTACAGGCAACACCTTTTTCCTTTAAATTGCTCTGTATTTGTCTCTCTCCACAGCAGCACTTGCTGGGGGGACAATAAGCAGAAATTCTGATGAGTTAAAAGGTCCTAAGCACAGGACTTGTGCTCTAGACCTTCCCCAGCTCCTTGCCCTTCTCTGGACTCACTCCAACACCTCCAAGTCTTTCCTGTAATAAGTGGCCCAAAACAACCCAGGATTTGAGCTGTGGCCTCACCAGTGTCCAGCACAGAGGGGCAGTCACTGCCCTGGTCCTGCTGCCCACACCATTGCTGATACATTCAGGGTGTCCTTNATGGCACTCAGGATGATCTGCCCCATGACCTTCCACGGCATTGAGGTCAGGCTGCCAGGCCTGTAGTTCCCTGGATCTTTCTTTCAGCCCTGCTGGTAGATGGGCATTGTTTTTGCCAATGTCCACTCAGCTGGAACCTCCCTGGTGAGCCAGGGCTGCTGGTAAATGATGGGAAGAGGCCTGGTGAGCACTTCCAGCAGCTCCCTCAGTGCCCTTGGGTGGATCCCACCTGGCCCACAGACCTGTGTGCATCCAAGTGCTGCAGCAGGTCACTGACCATTTATTTCCCTTTGGATCAGGGCAGCTTCATTCTGCTCCCCATCCCTGTCTTCCAGCTCACAGGGCTGTGTACCCCAAGAACAACTGGGGTTGCTATTACAGACTGAAACAAAGAAGGCATAAAGCACCTCAGCCTTTCTTTGTCACTATATTTCCCACCACACCCAATACAGGATGGAGCTTGTCCTTGGCCTTCCTTTTGTTGCTCGTGTATTTGTACAAACTGTTTTATATGGCAGTAGCCAGATTAAGTTCTGGCTCAATGTTCTCCCTGCATAATCCCACAATTACTAGTCCTTGCTGCTGTCCCAAGCTGGCACTTCTTCCAGAGGTCAGAAACTTCCCTTTCTTCTCCAAGTTCCAGCCCAAGCTCTCTGTCCAGCCAGGCTGGTATTCTTCCCTGCTGCCTCATGTTTTGGCACATGGAGATGCCTTGTGCCTTAAGATTTACTTCTTAAAGAATATCCAATGTTCCCTGATTCCTTTGCTTTTCAGGACTGCCTCCCAAGTGACTCTGTTGCTAAGCATATGTTAACCAAGGAAAAAAATGGCATTTCAGATCACAGAAATTCAGAGACCCATGTTATCATGAAATATGAGTCTCTGAGTTATCTGACCTTGTCTGCTGGAAATTGGCAAAATCCCCAAAAAATGAGGAAGGGGAATAGTTTACTTGACATCAAGAAGGCTTACTCTTTCATCTCTTGTGCAAGCCATCTAAAGAGTATTAATGTTCATAAGAGGCTGAAAGTTATGAATCAAGTTTTGTATATAATTATTTTTCTTCATCTGTTATTTGCAAAGTATCCAACTGCCTTGTCTGAGTATTTCCATTCAGCACCTTCAGGAGACTATCCTGAGTACAAAGGAAATGTGACTTAAAGGCCAGACAGGAGAAAAAAAGTAAGTAAGCTATTTTTTATGCTTTTCTGTAATGTCTCAGAGTATTATCAGAAGCCAAGGACTTCAGGGAAAGATGTCCCAGACAGAGGCACATGGAGGAGGGGGGAGCTGACTCACACTCCTTGCTAGGCATCTAAAGCACTAAAGAAATCTACATATTAAACCTGAGTAATTTCCAAAGATGCACCAGTGGTTCTGCCCTCCATGGTTTAGGAAATCCAATCACAGTTACAGTCCAACAGACAAGTCCAAATGCTGCCAAAAGAGTTTATTAAAGACCATACTAACAGTTCTCATAACAATGGCACGTACAATGATTCAAAATCATGACAAATAGCGTGGAGTTTTGAAGAGCATTATTTTAACACACCATGGACAAGAACAAAGCAGATGTGCTGTCTCAGAACTCTACAAGCAGGCCCATGAAATACAGGAGTCACATCATACAGCTACACAAGTGTCAGAGAAAGTAGAAAGGAGAAAAAAAAAAGGTCATTCAATATGCAGTCCTTGAATTTATTGACAGTATTACAGTACTTTATGGGCAAGGACTGGCTTGTTCCAGCTGCACTTTCCAGAGCACAAGGGCAGCTGGAAAAGCAAAAATATCCCCAATAAAAACCCTCCAACAAACATGCCTCAGGTGCAATCACCATTCCAGACCTTCCTGCTCACGAATTTTCAGTCAGAATTTCTGACCTCCCTGCAATTACTTTGCTCAGGACAGTGTTTTGTTTTTTTTTAAGAAAACAAAAGCAGGATGCTTCTTTAAGACAGTGCAAAAATATTTCAATGGTATTATAAGATTAATGACAATCAGCATGGATCAACCACAGCACGGCCAACAGCATCTCCAAGATCAGAAGCAAATGCACGTGCTGCTCCTTGACCAGCACTCCAGACTGGAGGCCTGCAGAGGGGAGGTATGTTCCTCTCTCCCAAGCAAGCCACCATTTCTGGGTTCATAGTGAGGAATGGTCTTAGCTACTCCAGGGTAATAAAATGCTACAGAAAGCCTGCAATATTAAATTATCCAATCCTCTGTCAAACACTAACAAAAGAATATTGAAGTGGAAAAAGCACATAGCAGCCATGTGATTTGTAATGGCTCTAACTCTACGATTCTAACGCTGATCCCTTCCCGACCGTGTCGGTCATGGCAGCCCGAGCGTGCCTTACGGAGCTGAGCAGCTTACAGCACTCCCACGGCCATCAGGGACTCCCAGCAGCACGTGGGGATTTGTATTCTCCAAGACACACCAGCTAATTACAGCTGCAGCCTGCTCTGGTGCACTGCCTTTGCAGCTTTTGGCTAGGAGAGCTCAGGCCCCACCCCAGGCTCATGGCCCTGGTCTGGCCCACGCTCACAGCAGCACATCTGTGGACATACATTCATTCGGTGTGCATCTTCACAGCCATCTGCAACCTCTTCTTCTTTGAGCAGATGTTGAGGTGTCTATGTATCACGTTGGCATAATCTGTGTCAGAAGATCCCCAGGCAGCTCCACAGTACGTGAATTCAATGAGAGATAACTGTGCTTTGTCAAACCGCCCCAAATCATCTCCTCCCAATTTCCACACAGTTGTGTTTGCATCGTAGTGTAATTATGCAGAACCTTTTTAATGCCTGCCAAATTCAGAGGATAAAATCACAGTGCTGCATATCAACAAAACCCAGCAATTCCAGCCTCCAATATAAAATAATATATATACACAAAGCAGAATTTACATGTTAAATAAGAAGAGATTGTCTCATTCTCTATGGTGTCTTACCCAGCTACTAAAAAATAAATAATTCACATCAGATTGATGGATTTGTTTCCTATACAGCACACGTGCGCTATCGGAGCTGACAATGACAACATGAAAAAAACCTTTTGCAATTAATAAAAACTGTTGAACACTTGCACATATTGGCACAAGGCAGAAGAGGAAAGGGAACATTACACAGCTCAGCTCAGGTGCCTTCCTCTGTGGAGCGGGACTCAGATTTCAGCTTCACAAATTCCTTGGCAACTTCATCATTGGTTCTCTGAGAGAGAATCCTCAGGATTGTGAGTCCAGTCTCATCCATGTGAATCCTGCGCCCGAGGGGGCACCAGCAAGCACAGCTTCCTTTGTCTGCTATGTCTCTGAGCTGCATCACTGCTATCCCCAGAACCCGGTCCTCCCGGGCAAAGCAGTAATCCTTCACACAGACTTGGAGCTCGTAGGCATCGGGGCCATCTTCATTCCCCAGGATGCTGAAAAACACACACAAGTTCACTTACAGTGTCTGGACTGCAAAAACAAAGGGGCCAGCAGCTGACTGGAGGGCTATGATAAGTCACAGAAAACTCCTTTCTACAGAAAACACTGGTCAGAAGGAGAGAAGTAAAACCTGCAGCATGTGGGCATTTTTACCAATTTATAGCAGATAAAGAAAACCCACTTACTGAAGAGGAAAAAACAAGCAACCCCTTTCAAGCTGCCTTTGCAACTTGTGTGTGTTTGTGTGTGTGTTAAACTGTGAAATGAGAGGAGCAGGAAATATTAAAGCCATGCTAATAGATTTTCAACTCAGATGACTTTAAATATTTCTGCTTCGGCTAAGGGTGGCTTCATTTCAGAATTACTATTTTAATTAGATTAAGTCTTTGTTAAAGATTCAGGAGCTTCCATTAATGTGAAAGCTAATAAAAATAAATCCCCAACCCTTCTGATGTTTCTAAAATTGTAGGAATAAAAGGAACAAAATCTCTTCACTTAGAGGAAGCCTGCCTTTCCTCAGAGAACGGAACAATTATATGAACACTCCCTTCTCTCCCTTCTCCCCCAGACATTTATAGCCTTTTTCTGGTCAGTTCTCCTCTCATTTTTATATGTACAGCTGAGAGAGTTCAAGCCTGCAGCTCCTTCTGTTAAGCCTCCCAAGAAGGAATATGTCCTTGCAATAATGAAAGAAAATGAAATAAGAAGAGATCAATACTCAATGCTGAGAAACACAGCAATTTGAGCAGTGCAACTTGCTACCAATTCCAAGGGCTGTATCCTTGGAAACAAGTTCCGAAAGCATGTCCCACAGGTCAAATCGGGATAAAAACGCACATTAAGATTAAGAAATAAATAAAAATGAACTTTTAACCTTGACTCTACCAATAAAAAATAAAAAGTTCATTAAAATGACAGAGTACAGTAAAATGTGTTCATAAGACACACACAGAGCATTTCAGAAGGTGGCCAAAGGACACTGCTGGTATAGAACAAACCTCCGCGTCCCACCCGCAGCAAAAACTTCCATAATCCAGCTTTTCTGCCAAGACATCGAAGACAGGACCAAGCTACTGGTTCATGTACTCCTCTTGGCCCTGTGCAGACTGTCTGGGGACACTGGACAACCCTATCTGTCCCTCTGCATCTGCACTTGCTGTGCCAGATCCTCAGGATATTTTTCAGACTTACAAATGAAATGTTTCATTGTATTTTGGAGCCCAGTTGTTGCTCTTTGACTTGGTTGTGAACTTCCTCTTCTTGTCACTCTGGTGGGGCCCAATCATGGTGATTTCAACAAATGGACGGAACATGCCAGACGTCTGCCACTTCAGGTCGTTGGCTGCCACAACTGCAAAAGAGAGTCACAACTTGGTGTACAGCAAATACTCATTCGTATTTTTTGCTCTGGACATCCTTCAGCTCTGCCCTGCTTTCAATTTCTTGTTTCTAACTCAAAACACGACAGTGTCACAACACATATGGGCAGGACTTTCTTGTAATGCAAGGATATGCTTTTTTGATCTAGTTTAAGTTCTGTGAAAGGAATTTAATGTTTGCACTAGTATGTAACTTCTGCCATACAGATTGTCAAGAAATAAGCCCAAGAAAACAGGCATTCCTCCAGCTCCAGGCAGGCTGCCCTGACAGTTCTATGCTTACATCACCATTATGTCTGGGATAAGAAAAAAAAAGGGGCATTTTAGAGGCCAATATTAAAGTTTCTGTTGAAAAGGAAAATGGGACTGCAGGTAAGAAAAACAAAGCCCATGAGCTGCGTGTGGTTTCAGGATCCAGAATTATTAGCTTTTAATTCTCATTCTACATCAGGTCACTTCAGGGAACAGACTGAAGCAGAGGAAATAGGTCTGAAAACCAGCTCTTGCACTTCAGTGTAGATTTAACCAGAGGAGAGGCCTGAAGAACTGTTTATATAAATCTTCAGAGGAAATTGAAGTATTTAAGTATGCTGTATTCAAGTGACAGAGATGAAGGAGGAAAAGGAACCCTGGGATGAATCGCTGCTTTGGTTATTTCCAGAGTGGCTGTTCAGGGACCAGTGTGGCCCTCAAGACTGGGGAGAGGAGCCTCTGAACTCTCAGGGCCTCTGTGGTCTCTGGGTGTACACTGAGCAGTTTCACAAGATCAGCCTGCCCTGTTCTCTGCAGCACAGACTAAACTGCGGCGCCTGGCGAGAGCCATCATCTGATTTTTGTTTACTTGCAAACATCGCTGCCAATAAACAACCGGGCTGTGCACTGCCATGTCACTGGCTGGACAAGCTCATTTGCTGTTTCCCTACGTGTCCCTGATGTGAAACAGAGAAAACAATTCTGGCCTGAGATCCCATGAGCTAACACAGAAATATCCTGGCTGCCAGCTGGAGATTTTCCCCGGCCAGCCTGAGCAGCAGCACGTGCTTTGCCGTACCTTTTACCGTGACCTTGTGCTCCCCAGTTCCTGGGTGGGTGTACAGGTCGATCTGGATGGACACTTCTCCCACGGGATCATCCACACCGGAGCCTGTTGGAAGGAAATGGACACCCCCCCGCCATGCACACATGGATTACTGGTCATTGGCACAGGCCTTTATGGCCTCGGGAAGACAATGTGGTGTTTTCACAGCACACCTCCCAGAGCCAGCTTTTCAGTCAGCACCGAGAATGTCACAGTAGTGCAAGATAGCATCAGGCTCACATGCCCAACACACATAAACACCAACACTTCTTCCACTCCACCAAAGACTGCATCCTGTTGAGAACACTAGTGAAGGTTTTTAAAGAATTTAAAAGACCTCAACAGTGGACCTTCACAGGGAGCAAGGATTTTTCAGAGGTTCCTGCCAAGCTACTGTGTACACATGCAGGCATTCCAGCGGTGGGCATTGGCATTCCTGTCTGCTAAGGGAAGAAGGGAGGACAAAAAAATTCAACAATAAAAGAAAAAGGAGGAGAGGACATCACACAACAGAGGAAATATAGGGGAAAAAAAATATATATAGGTATTAGTGATTTGCACAGAGCCATAGTGCAGTCTCACCCTACAAGAACCTTCCTGCATGTTGTACATCACCTAAAAGCTGTCATCCTGACTGTTTATCTGTTTCCCTTGGGAAGATGATGAGAACCTCTTCTTTGTTGTGCATCAAAAATGATGAGAGAGAAGCACTCACAATTTGCATCCTAATTTCTCTTTATCAATTAGCCAGGGAGAAAACAAGATGTAGTTTCAGAGGGAAAAGAACATGTTCATAAAAGAGGGATGAATCTCATGAACATTACAATTCATATTTTACGATTTTTTTTCAACTTTTAAACTTTTAATCATAATTATAATAATGTAATATGTGGAAATGACATTTTTCTGGGTAATAAAGTTAAGATGTCACGTAAATTACAGAAAACGACTGCTTTGCAAAATGAAAATCAAGTTTTGATAAGAGAGTGAGATTTTTCTGACTTTCTCTTTGATAACTGCCTGACTTCAGTTTGACAATTAGCAATGCTGTTGTAATTGAGATATCTAGAGGGTAATTGAGTACCTATGAAGAGCAGTTATTTTGTCAAATTTGAGGGTAAGATACATTACTAAGTGAAAAACTGGTCTGTTTGAAATTCTAGATAAGGAGATTGAAGGACATCATTGCACAAACATTTTGATTAGCCTGATCTAAGAAGTCAACTTTCACAAGAATGGTCTGCAGCAGCAAAAACACTCATTTAAAAACCAAGAGGTCGAGTGCCAACCTGTGCAATTCTCTGAGGAAAACTACATGCCACAGAACTGTAGGCAGTGAAAATCACATTAATATACCAGTAAAAGCATCTGAGCAACCAAAACAGAACCTCAAATTATTACCTCAGGGTAGGTTCTCATTCTTGACCTGAGTGCATTAAACAATCTTTAGGGTGTAACAAATATGGTCTTGGACATGTTGTTTCCTCCCCACTTAGAAGGGCAATATTGCTTTTTTTCTGTATATAAGCACAGAGCTTTAAAATTGGTAAGCTTAATTATTGACCTGATCCATCTGCTGGTGTGGGTCTGTCACTTTATTGTTGGCATTTTCCACAGGAAGAGGCAGAATTACCAAAAGTATGTAATGGCCATATCCACAAAAACATCAGCCACCAAACATCCAGGTCTTTATCAATCTTTAGTGTAACTAGTCAGTTATATAAGAGATGTTGATGCCTCAGAAGAATAAGAGCAGAATCATCCCACTACCTTTGAAGAAGACAAAACTCATATTACAGGTTTTTTCCTACCTTCATCCTTGTCTTTTCATATAAAAAACTTGTTCTATGAACAGAAATTTTCAGAGACAAAAAACTACTCTGAAGACGGTCAACAAAAATATTCTGTATTATGTATAACCGTGTGCATACACATACTTGTACATTTAGTGACAAGCACATTTAATTCTTGACATGAAAGCCTCACTGGTATTGCAATGCTGAAAGGTGAAACTGCAGAACTGAGCTCGTGCAAAGGGTTATTCATGTGTTTCATCTGAGATAATAAAAAGACTTTGGACAGCAAAAATAAATTAAGAGATGAAACACTGCAAGACTTAGTATGTAGGGGTCTCCTGGGCATCCAGACCTTTAGATAACCCCTCTTCAAGCCAGATGGTTCAAGCTTGGCCATAACCTTGAGTGCATATCCAACATTCCCATGTATTACAGTAGCCCTTCTCAGCAGACCACATGCATGCAAGCCCAGGACTTGAAACACACACCCCATGGTAAAGGGAAGGGGAACAAGTCTGCAGCATCTCCCATAAACCAGTCCATTTTCAAGACAGCTTTCACATCCCATGAATAAATCTCAAGCGTGGGAACAGGTTCTCAGGCAAGGTACAGACTTCTAAACCACACAACCTGTAGCTCAGTCTGTGGGATGCAAGCATTCAGTGGAAGTTCACTTCTACAAGGGAACTACAGGAACAGGACTCTGGAAAAGGTTTCTGAGCATGGGAAAGATGATTTCAAAAGCAAGGCAGTTGGATAATGTTGTTATGGTAACAACATTAATCTTGAACATACCCTTATCAGGAAGAATGTCCTCATTAGCGGTAAACCTTATACCTTTCCCATCATGCACTGAGACATGAATTCAAAAGGCAAGAAAGCAAGCAGGATAAAGAGAGAAGAGTATGAATTACAACACAATTAGCAATGTCACTTAAACACAAGGCAAATATTCTAGCTCTTAACAGACAAAATATCCTCCTAGATCTTCTGCACCAGGATTTGGAGATCAAAGCTGTCTGCAAGCAAAACATAGTCTGGGTTAAAACAGAACAGAATTTGTGCTGGCATAACTAAACTGCAGCCCCGATCCAATCTGCACAGCAAACATTTAGCAGCATAGTGCCATAGAAGCCTACTCAGTAATGAAATGAAAGCAGTAGGTACCTCACAAACTGGAAGGTGCGACCACTGAGCAGGGAAGTAATAGAAACAAACTGCATTTAAATGATACTGCATGAAGCCATGTCCCCCCAGGAGCTTGTGGCACTTACGCAGAGGGAAACCTCAGTCACAGAGCTCTGGTAAGCAGATGTGAGCTGTAAATAGTAGTGCTGTCCCTTCTGTCCCTCCAACCTGTGTGCAATTCTCTAAACCCATCTACCAGCCATGGTTAATGAGAAGGCTAAGCAATTAATATCCTTCTTTAGCTCTAATGCTGGGAGGGAGTCACAGAATCACAGAATATGCAGAGTTGGAAGTGACCCACAAGGTCATTGAGTTCAGCTCCTGGCCCTGCACAGGACCATCCTTAGAGTGACACCTTCTACCTGGGAGCATTGTCCAAACATTTCTTGAACTCAGGCAGGCTTGGTGCTGTGACACTTCCCTGGGGAGCCTGTTCCAGTGCCCAGCCACCCTCTGGGGAAGAACTGTTATCCAACCTAAACCTCCTATATCCCTGACATCCAACCTAAAACCTATATCCCTGATATCCAACCTAAACCTCTCCTGACACAACTTCAGACCATTTCCCTCAGGTCCTGTCATTGGTCAGCACAGGGAAGAGATCAATGTCATGCCTTTCTCAGAGATAACTCAGCACTGATTCTGCAGATATTAGGTGGCATAGCACAAATCTTTTATTCCCCAAACAGGGTCCAAAATTCTCAAGCCTACTAATGTACAAGACACTGATTTGGACCAGTGGCCAGCTGCCCAGTAGTTGTTCCTTACAGTGGCTTAGAATAAGTCACAAAGAAATGTCATCAGTCAGCTTTGAGATTTAATAGATGACCTCATAACATGTGCATATGATGCCCTAAAGCCAGAGCTTCATTCTTGCTAAGCTCCTTAAAAAATACATAAATACCATCCACTTCTGTTGGTTCACATGCACCCACTTCTGTGGCAGACCTGTATATTCCTGCTTCTGAGAGGTAATGATACCATTATCTTTGTGCTTCTGCTAAATACTTGCCCTCAATGAAGTTTTACAGTCAAATCATGCATTGCATGAAGCTGCTTTCTCATACTATCTTTGAATTTGTCACTTTTGTGTTTTCAATGAAGCACTTTTCTTTCTCTAATTTTAAGTACTCCTGACTGTAGTACGGAGTGTAGGACATCAGTGATGCACACTTTCTTAAAGCTTAGCTCAGCATTTATTTAACAATTTAACAGTAATTTAACAGTATCTACATAAAAAACTAGCTTCAATTAATTCATAGTTTGGATATATAATGGGAAATACGTGCACAGAACAGCGAAGATTGTAAGCACTCACTCAAGTGTGCACTCAAGTTCCCATTAAAATGTGTTTGTGTACGTGATGGCAACAGCCAGGCTCCTGGAGTCCCTAGTGGATGTAGCAGTCTTTGACCTGTCTGGCCACTGGATGTCATTGTTGCTCTGCTGGGACACAGCTCTCTCAAAGGTACTGAGTTTTTATTTAATTTCAGTGTTTAATGCAGTATGTTTCAACATAAGGAAGACTAGACTGTGCTGCTACAGGCAGAGATCACAGAATCACAGAGCCATCACGGCTGGAAGAGACCTGCAAGGTCATCTAGTCCAACTGTTAATCCAGCACCACCAAAATCATCTGTAAACTATGTCCCCAAATTCCACATTCAGACATCTCTTGCACACTTCTCCACCACCTCCCTGGCCAAATTATTCCAACGTCTAACCACCTCTTCAATGAAAAAATAAATTCTAATATCTAACCTGAACCTCCCCTGGCACAATTTCAGGCCATTTCCTCTCATCCTTTCACTTGAGACAAGGCAAAAAAGACCAATTTGCAACTCACAATCTCCTTCCAGGTAGTTTCAGGTCCCCTCTAAGCCTCCTCTTGATGACTCAACCCACCAAAACTAAACTAAACTTTCCTCTTTAGAAACAAACCCTGTTTTGCTCACAGAATCTCTGTATTCTGCACTGCTAGGGGAATGCCAGTATCAAGCAGCCTCATTTACACACAAGGGAATGTACGTGAGCTAGGGAATGCTTTCCCCTTGATCCTGGGGCTGGGTGTGATGACCTGCTGGCAGAGTTAGTACAGTCTGTGGAGTTGCCAGCTCTATTAGGCTTGGAAGGATTGAAAGAAAAAGGATCCCATGCAAAAAGATTGCAGAAAGACATGCCAGGGAGTTGTATGACTTTGCTGCTGGGATGAAGTAGCTTAATGCAAGGCTTTCAATTAAACAGCCTGAAAACACAAAAATACCAGTTTTTGTTTAGAACCAACCCTTTGCAGCATCTGTCTCCTCTTACTGAGAATAGTGACATTCACAACCAGCCTGTGATCGTCCTTGACTAGAGACCAAATTATTCTGTACAATAATATGGAGATGTTCGCATGAAAGCAATGAAATTAACTGTTTATCCCTCCACACTCAATGAAACAGCACCACTAAGCCATAAGGCTTCTCAGAGAGTCACCAAACAGTTTGGTGACCCATCCCAGCAGCTTATTAATATGTTGTGGTAATCTGTAATCTCCTAGCTCCCACATAGCCTGTACTGGCTGCAGACCTCAGAGACTTCTCCCTTTACAGGCATCCTGTAGCTCTGCGACTCATCATGCAGCTGTCACTCAGCCTTAGTCAGGGCCACATGGGCTGTGCCACACACACAGCTGGCCTGTGACACAGGCACTGACAGGTTTCTGCAGTGGTGTCTTGCTGAAATGGTGCCTCACACCACCGCACAAGCATCAGTACAGTAACTTCAAATTTTTCTTAAGCCACCCACCCACATTAATTCATGAAACGTGACTGTTAAGTGAGGACTGCAGAGAAAAAAAGACCACAAGGCCTTATATCTCACATGTTTCTGCTCTCCCCAAATGTCGTCATGGAGTGGCAAATAACCCCCTTTCCCTCTTTTCCAGTTTCACAAGCTCCGAACTGTCACACTTTCAGAAATGTTACTGCCAAAAACACTCTACAAACTGGCAGTACAAGGGAGAGAAATTACGAGCAGAGCCAAGAGCTCCACTGAACCCTGCCAACACAAAAGAGTCTTACCTTGAGCTGTCTGAGACTGGACAAACGTTTTGATGAGAGTGTCTGTGGTCTGAGTGTAGAGGGAGAGAGCATATCGAAGTGACTGTAGGTCTGGACTCTTCTCCAAGAAGGTTTTCTTCAGACCATTCCCACCAGCATGGAAATATTGCTAAGAGTAAAAAGAAATGGGAAAGGTACTGAGCAAGAATTGCAAGCAGCAACCAACATGTATGTGAAGGTGTGTGTATGAATAGGAAACAGCTGGAAAAATTCACAAAACAGCTCCTGTACTGGAAACCCAGCTCTCAGACCAGCTGATACCAACTGCTCATGGCATTCCTCTTCCAAAGCACTTAAATATGAGTATGTTGACTCCCAGCCCACCAGTCCCCTGAACCTCTTCAGGTGTACATACACATGGCAGTATTCACTTAGAGCCTTTATCATTATGACAGCAGGGACAAACTCCTGCCATCTCCCAAACCAGGACAGACACTGTCCTCCCAAAGAGGACTTGGGGATGGAGTTGGGAACAGCAGAAACAGGAATGGAATCACTTACTTTGATTGTATCCAGCGCCAGGTCCAGAACAGCACACTGCTTTGGAGTGAGGCTCCTGGTTTCTTCTCTCACCATATGATC
>VYZP01038530.1:0-20762 GCA_013400635.1 Hypocryptadius cinnamomeus | reverse complement strand
AGAACCGTTGGTGTATTGCAATCCTGACATTTTACGTATGCCCTGGTGTGTTGGATACAGACTGAGCAGGAAAACACTGGTTAATTCCAAAATGTGAGCAAAATGGGATAATTTGGATATGAATATCTCACAGCACGTACTTATATGTCTGTCTGTGTGTACTTAAGTCTTTGACATCAGTTATGTACATTATGCACTATCACACATATCTCCTTCCCCTTTTATGAAATAATTTATGATTTTTCTTAATCAGATGTGTCTTAACATATGAAGGGGAAAGGGATATTTGTCTTGGCTTATCTTTTCTGCCATTCCTGAGCTTGAGCAGGTGTTGGAAGGTTCCTTTGATAGCATCTTGGGCTCATCCACTCCTTTGATTAAACAATGGGGCAGCAACATCTGCTGTCAATATTTGGTAAGTTGAGGGATTTCAGGTGCTATCTGATGAACCTAAATGTGACCTAAATTGAACTGAAAGCAGCTTGAGGCAGGAATGGCCTTTTATCTTCTTGAATCGTGTTTGAAGTTGTGATAGTTCTTTGAGGCGTATTTAAATTAATAAGCACTGCATTATCTTGACAATACTGGTAGAGATAATGTGGGATTTCCATTAGTCTGGCCTGGTTTTCGATCATTTCCCAGTTACAGTGAGGATGATGAATGAACATTGCCAAGAAATTATATTTTAAAACATTAGTTTTGCCATGTGGTGGCACAGGGGACCAGAGATGATTACCAAGGCTGATGTTTAATTTAGAATTATCTAAAAATTTTTACTTGACCCCTTTATATCAAGGTGAACCCGAGGCAGGCTTAGTTTATGCAGGTATCTCAGGCAGTCATGACATTAGGGTAAGTGTTAGATTTATTGTGAGGCTAAATTATCATTTTATATATTCAATAGAAACACTCGGGAGTACAAAAGAGGACTCTTTGCAGTTGGATTTTCATGCAAATATCTTTATTTGTAGTGCAAAACAGTAGAACAGATAGGTGCTCTTGTGCAAATTACTAGCACTGTTTGTAAATATCTCTGCAATTGAAAGCAGCAGAAGTGCCAGATGTGCAATTACATTAGCACAGATATTCTACAGAAAGCTGCTTCTGTGAAACAGAAACAAGCTTAATGTGAAAATCTTTGCTTTTGAGAGCATGCATGCTATGCACATCATTAACCTGTTAATTAAATCTATTAAGGGCTGCATTTCTGAGGCCTTGTTAAATGATTACTTATGTATAAGAATGTCTGTTTCCAAAAAATCTTCAGTTGCAAAGTGTGGGCTAGCATTGTGAGAGTGGATGCCTTTGTTTGCATGTGAAATACATCTACAGCATATGTGAATCCATAACTGATATTTCAAAAATCAGGGCGTGAGATCTTTTATGGCAACAGTGGCCAGATTTCCGAGTTCAAGATTGTTTATCTCTGCTCAGCAAACAGCAAACCTGAGTGCTGCCTGCCATGTCTGGTAGTGGGTTTTGAAAGAAATGTGGGGCTGTGCTAGCAAAACCAGCCTCAGGATTAGGTATTACCAGCTGTTTAAACATCTCAGGGTTTTATCCCTTGTACTGAAGCTGTGAAAATGTGAGTAAAGGTGTCCATCTGTTAGGATTTCAGTGATAGATGAAGGCTATTCAGAAATGCAAAACCACTATAAATTCAGGATAGTGTGAGCAGAACACCTGCCAAAGAGGCAGCGAGGATCTACCAGTCTGGTGAGGCTGACCCCTAAGTAACTTCAGGGTGAAGTTTGGTGTTTGAACACTTCCATCTTTCACTTGCTGGAACTGATGCTCTACTTTCAGCTTTCTTTATTTCAGAAGTGCAGATATTGAAAGAAAGCATCTCAAACTCTGCCCCTTCCCCTAAATGTGCTTGTTCCCAGCCCAGGCTGTGGGTTTACACCTTGCAGGACTTGCAGCTCTTGGGCTCCTGGTAAGTGCCTGACACAATTTATGGCCCCAGCTATCTTCTCTGTACTCTTCTCTGTTTATCCTTAGAGCATTACTGGCTTTTGCTCCATGGAATCAATCTCAGCTGGAAGAGGAAACAACTAAATTAAAATTAGAACTAGTAGAAAATTTCATGGGTTAATACAACCCCTTCATGTGATCCCTGGATCTCAGTCTGGCCTGATGTTCAGATCTTAACCTGACCATATTTTGCTCTCACTTACCTGCATGTGCAGTAGTTTGGAATGATGCCTGGCAAAATCTGCCTCCAGATGGGATGGAGATTTTTCTTTCTTCACATACTCATCCAGATATGATGTGCTTAGTTATATTTTGTAATTCTTGGCACAAGATTCCCAAGACTTTTCTTATCTTAACACCTGCAAGCCTGAATGAGGTAATGTAATCATGTTCCCTGAGTGAAAACTGAAGTGTTTTAGTGTTCTGTTCTGCTGTCAAGAAGCAGAATTTATGATGTGATGGGAGTTTATTTCAATTAGGACATTATTGCCTTTGTTTTACCTTTCCTATTACATTAATTATTTTCCCCCCTCCAAATTGAACTTTTGTGAACTGGATTTAGCTTTTTTTTTTTTTTTTCCTTGTTTTGATTCGGTTTGGTTTTGGGTTTATTTGTTTTTAGCATGTGCTGTGTGCCTGTCCTTCTTCCCTGAAGGGAAAACCACTGTCATCTCAAGACCTTTCACCCTGCTATGCACTGGAAACTGCAGCTCTTTGAATTCTTTGCTCAGCCACCCTCTGTCAGCAGCCAGTCCTCTCAGTGTGTGTGGGACAGTGAAACTGATTTACTGCTGGAGAACACTTATATTCCACATTTTGGCATAGCTTCTCATTTGATTTATTGCTGCATTGCTATTTCCACACAACACAGCGAGTTGTGCTTTTCCAAAACGCTTTCCCTCGAGAATATGGAGTGCCTAGAGTAAATGGAAATTTAATTATTAATAATTGAAAGGGGATAACTAAATATGGACTGTAGATATAGTGAAAATGCCCAGTAAAAGCAATTTGTAGAGTTCTACAATAACCTCTGTCCAGTTTTTATAGAATTGATAATGCACATGTTTAAAAATAGAACTTTTCATATGAATTAATTATGCTGTTGCCAGGGAATCATTATTATAGGTGTTCTCCATCTTTGCAGAAATACTAATTGGCAGCAGTTGGGCTCCATGGGGCTCCTGCCCATTGTACAGCTCTTCTGTAATGTTTATTAGGAATAATGAGTGGCCCATATGGTTGAGAAGGTGTTTCTGTAGCAGTACACGATGTCTGGGTTTTACCTTTTCTGTTCCAAGTGGTGTGGGCATCCCCACTTCTGCTCCAGAGCAAGGGGGCAGGGGCTGCTCCAAGTGGGGCTCACCAGAGGTCCCACCTGCAGAACTTCCCCAGGAGGACACATCTGTAGGCACATCAGTTCTGCAGGAGGCTGAGGGACACATGAAGCAACTCCTCCGTTTCACCCCAGCCAGACTTGGTAGCACGTCCATGTGCATCTCTGGATTTCCATCCCTTTACCCTCACATATTGATTGCTGTAGTAGCTGAAAATGTTTGTGGGCTTCTGGGCTGTGGTGGGTTATAAAATATGTAAGTTGGAAATAGGATGAAGCTAAGCAGAAAAATTATAGTTCTCCCTTAAAATGATGTCTGGAGGGGGATGCATGTGTTTCTCTGATAATGTGTTTGTGAAGTAAATTTGGATACTTCAGAAAGGTTTTGCAGGTGTGCAGATTGCTATATTATTTCACAACTTTTTTCTCTGAAACAATTTTTTAATTTTGCTGCTATTTCAATGAACAAACATACTCTAAGCTTCATGAAAGAGTAAGAAAATTAGAAACTGCAGTTGCCACAATTTGGAAGAGGGGTTGGGCTCTATCTTTGGTGTTTGCTGGGTAGTGAATTATTACAGAACTAAAATAAGAATTCTCTTATGTGTGTCTTGGAGCTTGAATAAGCAGATGTTGAACTGCTGCCAGTGCCTCCCCCCAGCTGTCCCACCAAGGCCTTGTCTCAGAGCAGTGAACCTTTGACAGAAAGTTTCTTACTGTGGTTCCCTCAGGAGTCCATGGAGGCCAATCTTCACTGTTCATGGGTTCTTCCCTGTGAGAGTGCTGAGGCTCTGGCACTGGGTGCCCAGAGAAGCTGTGGCTGCCCCATTTCCCTGGAAGTCTCCAAGGCCAGGTTGGACAGGGCTTGGAGTTACTGGTCTAGTGGAAAGTGTCCTTGCCCATGGCAGGAAATTGGAATGAGATGGTGTTTATGGCCCCTTCCAACCCAAACCATTCTGTGATGTGTTTGTTGAGTTTCCTTGTGAAGATGCAGATGAGGTGGACTCTCCAGAGCTGAGTGCATCCCAGCTGGGCTCTTAGCAGAGCATGGACATGGGGTGAAATGCTTCAAGCAGGCTTTGCATGCCTGGAAAATATCTCAGAGTGACTGCCTCTGTGAAGGGCAGCAAGGGAAAGGCAGTGTGTGAGAAAAGCAGAAAAAACTCTGTGTGAAGCTTGCTGGTGTGAAAGCAGTGGTGTAAGGAGCTGTATCCAACTGGAGAGACTTCTGAATCACCCAGTTCCTGGAGCCAAGTAAGAAATAGCCCCATTCACAAATCTCTCTCTCTTCCATCTACTTTCCTGCAAATATCAGAGTGGACCTCCTCAGCTTCTTGTTTCGTTGTGCTTGAAGGGATCTGAGATTTCCTGTGGACTGGAGAAAGGATTTAAGTGTAACTGGGGGCTCAGAAGAAGGTGCTGCTGAGAGGGGTGTCCAGCAATGCCCAGGATTTCCCCATGGCCCCCACTGGTAAACTGGTGTTTGTCTTACAGGAGGTGCTGTGTAACCTGTCTTGTGTTGATTCTGGGTTTGGTTTTTTTTTTTTTTTCCACTGAGAAATAACAGTTCCTGTTGGGGATTACAAACCCCAGAGTCAAGCTGGAGTGGCTGAAGAAACATTTCTTTTGTGCTTGAGGTTACATTTACAAACACCCTACAAAGGCTATTATGTTTTAAAAAGAATTGTTTTCCATAGATGTTTGGAATTCCAAAAAGGCTAGAGTTTGATTATAGCTATTTATAATCCAGCACTGAGGTGCTTTTAATCTCATATGCAGTAAACAATTTAGAGTTGTAATCTGTTGATAAGATCTATTTATTCTTTTTGTTTTTCAGTGCACAAGCTTATATACATTATGGTCTCATATCCTAATATCCACTGCTGTCAAGGCCAGGAATCTGTTCTCACAGACCCTCAAAATGTGTTGGGTGAATATGACAGAAATATTTTGGAATGTGTGGGGATATTTTTTATTTTTCTATTTTTAATTGAGAGTTGAAAGGAAAGAATATTTTTCCCTGGGCTGTCTCCGGGGTGTGGGCACATGATTGAGTAGCTCAGCTAATACCGTTTACATTAGTTCTTAATATTGGGAAATCCTGCCTTCCAGTGCCAAGGGGTTAGTAAATCTCTGCATTTTCATAAACAGCAGTGTTCATTACATTCTGCTGCAGAATGTCTTTCTTGCTGAAGTGTGTCTTGAGTGTTACAGCATATGGATAATAAGGAAAAAACCTGAAATGTAAAATTGGAACAAACTGCTGCATGGCTGTAAGTCACTAAATTTCACATTTATTCAGATCTGAAATAAGATGAATAACTAAGCTGCTGAATTGCTCATTTGTGTAGGTCATGAAAATTTAAAAAAGTGCTGCATATATTTAAAATTAATCCCAGGAATTTTTTTATGCCCTGTATGGCACTCAGCAAATAGAACAATAGTCTTTTGTATAGAATCTTTCATTCAGATTATAGTAAAAAGGGATTTAATGGATTGCTGCTAATAATAAATAGGAAAATAATTGAGACAGTTAAGAATAGGCAAGGAAAATAATCTCTATTTTGGCTGAGATGTGGCAGCAGATGCAGGGCAAAGAGACAGGAGGGTTCTTTTAGAAAGCAAGGGAATGGGCAGTTCAGGCAACTACAGCCATACTAACATACCTTTGCATTATAAAATACTGAAACATCCCAGATCTGATGTCCTAGACTCCAAAGATTTTAGCCTGTTTAGTCTGCAAGAAAATATGTGGCTGTAGGATCCTTATCTAAATCTTCAGAATTACTTTTGTTGGCATAATGTGCCAAGATCCACAACACCTTTGTATCATGCCAAGAAAAAAAAATTGGTGAGGAGCTATGTTGTAGTTTGTATGATCTTCAACAGCTTTGACATATGAGAAATAAATATACCTCCAAATCTCATAAAACATGCATAATTTTCATAAAATTACATAAAAATTACATGAATCTCATAAAACCTTCTCATAAAACAACCACTTATTCTGGTGAAACATTTTCAGTGGAATTTATTTTTTCTGTCTTACTAATAGTGAAGATTAATTAGCTGTAGTGCCATTAGGAATAAGGCTCATGTGTTCTCTGAGACAGTTGTTACCTGTTCTCAGAATTCACAGGCTGAGTTGGAGCTCTGCACTTCCCATAGCCATGCTCTGGTAGAAGGATGACATTCAGGGGGCTTTTGGGACATTTCCAACAGAAGTATTCCATTAAAGTGGATGCTGCAGGGATTTTGGGGGAGTTATGTCCCGTCTGGTGGAGTTACTCCTCAGTAAATGAAGTTGTGCATCTTTGTTATGATGGATAAGAATTAGGAGATTCTGTTCAAAAGCAAGTTGTTAAGGTCTTGAATGACTGCTACTAAATTTGATACTTGAACTGAAAGAGAGGGTAAAAATGGGTAGAAAATAAGACTATTCCAATGGTTGTCCATTAATTTTTTCAGTGTTCCTTCACTGGAGCATATCTCTTATCTGATACAAATTACTAACACAATATTCTGTTTTACTGATTGCTCATCTTCTGCTAAGTTTGCAAATCAGAGCATAGCAACAGGGACAGAGTCATTGTGGGAGATGCTTATTATTGAATGAATTCTCCAATGGTGAAATGGTTTCAATTAAGCTAAAATGTCACAATAAACAGAGCATAATTATTCTAGCAATTCTTATGAAGCAATAACATACTTACTAAGCAGCTCTTACTGGGATTCCTCTTCTAAGTTTGGTGTTCAGTGGTGTTTTATTTTGTCTGTAAAGTGTAATCATTATCTGTATAGGCTGCTTGCCTTATGTGTGTGTGACCTCTATGTCAGAGAGCAGATGTCACTGCATCCTTTCAGACACAATTATGGTGCAGTTGTAGGTAGGTCTTGAAGGCAGGAAAAACAAATCAGTGCACAGTGCATCAAATAAACTCCAGTTGCTGTGTTATTGCATGTTTTGAAAGGGGTTAGAGGAGCTGAATGGGGTGACAGTACAGGTCTTTCTTGCTGATAAAAGATGAGAAACAGAACAATGTCTAATTTTGCTTTAACAGATTGTCTTGACTTATTAATCCCTTTCATGTCATTGCTTGTAGTGTTAGAGATGCCCTGGAAGAAACATTGGGATGTCTTTGTTCACAGTTGTTCACAAACAAAGACACCTCATCTGTCTGTTACGATTTTTGTGTGAGCCCAGCAAGTTTTGTTTCACTTCTCATTTTTGGAAATAGTGATTTGGTTGAACTTCTCTTTGGCTTGGTTGACTAATGGATTTATTCATGCTGCTGTGTGTTTATTGGTACTTTGCAGATCTCAGTGATATTTATTAGTGAAAACCATTTTTTTTTTTGGCAACCTGCTGGAGAAAGCCTTGCTTTGAGTTAGATGCTCCTACACAGAGAAACCCAGGTGGAAGGGGACCACAGGAGGTCATCTGGTTGAACCTCGCCATAGAGCAGGTTCAGCATTGAATGCACACCCCGAGGTTTCTCAGGGTTTGTTCAGTCAGATCTTGGAAAGCTCCAAGGATGAGGTTCTGTTGTCCTTTGGGGCAGCCTGTTCCCAGGGTTATCCTCACAGCAGTGAGGTTTTTCCTTACACCAGCTTGGAGCCTCCCTGTTTCCATGTACATCCACAGTCTCTGTCCTGCTGTGATGAGATCAAACATCCATCCAGTATCTGATTAGGTTACAATACATAGGAGACAGACTGTCAAGCCTTTATCTTCATATTTTTGTACTTTCTATAGACAGATCACTGTGAAATTAATTTCCTCTTATTTAGTCTTCTTCTTTAATTACCAGTGGCCTTCCATTCTAGATGGGGAGTTGTAAAGCATATTTCTGCAGTTCAGGCTTCTGATGCCTAAATTCCAGTGGGTTTATAACACAGTTAATATTATAATTCACATTGTGCTGAGATGTTTCTTTTAATTGACTCAGATTTTGAGAAAAGTGTAAATTTAATATGAGCCTTCTGAAAATAATTAAATTCTAATTACAAAGCGGACTGTTGACTAGGAAGTATTTACAGCTTTCTCCTCATTTAAGCTACTGAGAAGGATATTTAACTAAACAGTGAAACATTGTGGATAAGTTTGCTGTCACATCCTGAGGAGATTGTCAGGAAGTGAAAAAAATCTATAGTAATGGGTTTTGCATCTGATTTTTTTACCTTATTTTTCATGCTTCTTTTTCTGGTATGCCAAGAGCAGGCTTTGTTTTTAACATGTTTGCCAGGGAGTAATTGCAAATTATAATGTGTCTAACGACAGTGTAATTACTTACAAGTTCCTGCTTGGTGGTTTTGTTTTTTTTTGGTTTTTTTGGTTTTTATTGTAATTTTTCATTCTAAATTCACATCTGACTTTAAATAATGGCCAGTTCTTGCTTCTGGCTTCAGCTGAGTGTCTCTCTATCCTGTTAATGTTTGAGTGATCATTCTGCTGTTCATGAGTAGAGCAGTTCATGAGCAGCACCCAGGAGAGTTCTGTGCAGCAGGGAAAGAGCACTGCTGGGTTTGATGAGTGATCTCCTCTGCTACAACTGCTTGGCATTCCTCCATGGCGGGGAGGGGGTTAATGCTATTTTTAGTGCAATTCACTGTCTTAAGAAACAGTAAATCCTTGATTGGTCTAATGTGTTTCAAGGTCCTGTTGATGTGTAAAATTGTGTTCTATTTAATGCTACAGGGAATTCTTTAAAAAAATTTTTGCTTTAAATAAAACTGGTGAAAATGGAACTTCTCCTGTACTGAAACTAAAATATGGTCATGTCTCTAAAAATTAAACTGCCTTTGCTGAAGTGCTGCACAGAAATAAGTAAGTTCATGATACAATTATGTTGTGATGCTTAATCATTGTTACTTTTCTCTGTTAATAAAAAGCCACCCAGGACTTGAGGTCTGAATTTTGCCTGTTACCTTCAGATGACAGTATTTGCATAATCTGATGTCTGGTTTCAAATCTCGGTGGCATTAGAAAATATTCTGTTAGATCAAGGTGAAGTACCAAGGATGAATGTTTAAGTTGTCAGTGGACCTCTTCCCTGTAACTGAACTTCAAAAGCATATTTAAAGATTAATTTTTTTTTATTATTAGTTAGTTTTTAAGCACACTGGATTTTGTTGAAAGCCTGTCATTAGTGTAGGACAGCTTGTAGAGCACGCTAGAGTTTGATGCTGCCTTTTCCCATTCGAGGTACCTGTCATGACTGAGTCCTTACCTTGCGCTGATGTCTTTTGGTGTGAAACAGAGGCATGAAAAGGACAGAGATTTCTGCACATAGCCTGAGGGATTCAGCAAAAGCTGGAGCTGTCCAAACCTCGAGGACTCTGCAATCCCCTCTTGCCCCAGCCTGTCCACCACTGCAAAAGGTGCCTGTCTGAGGGCAGAGCTGCAGCCCTGGCCTGGAAGGTGGGGCAGGAGGAACATGGGATCTATTGGAAAAGAGGTTTAGTTATATCCAGTTCCTATCTGCTTTCCCTCCTTTCCGAAAAATAAAAATATAAGTAGTTTTTATTTATTTATTTTCATTTTTCATTGCACAATGTCAAGCCTGTCTCTGGAGGATCAACTCCTCTATTCACAGAAAAGAACAATGGGATTGCCAGCGAAACCACCATTGCCTGAACAAAATACCTGGGATTATAATAGCAGCTATTATGGGACTGGTTTTGGTTTTTGTGTGTGTTTCAACATCTAACTGATTCTGGTAGTTTTAAAATCAATTTAAAAAAAATTCACTGCAGTAGCACTGCTTAATATAAATTGACTTATTTGTTGCAAGTTCATTTTCTGCCTTGAAAAAATAGAAACGATAGGGCAGTTGCAGTGTATTTTCAGGCAAGAATTATATATGCAATGTTTGTACTGAACAAAATGGCTCTTTTATGAGGTATTGGAAAGTTTTTAAACTTAGGAATGAGATAACACCCCCTTGAGATGATCATCAAAATCCCTTTAATAGTTAAGATTCGGCCTGAGTGCTTTTCTCTACCTTTGCTCTTCAGTTTGCCAGCAATTTTGTACTTTATAGCCCACAGTATTTTTTTGATTTGGTGGATTTTTATTGAATAATATTTTCACAGACAAATCGTTCTATTTAGCCTTGTCTGATTGCTTTCACTTGTAAATCCTCAAGTAAGTTTCGTACAATTACGTATGTCTGTTCGTGTGCTCCAGAACTGAAAATTACATTGCTGGGTTTTATTTTGGTTTAATTTCTCCCTCTGAATGATGGCTTTGCCATGTCTCATAGTGCCACGTGCTGCAAGTGGAAACGATTTACTCAGTGTACCTTGAGGGTGATTATTTTCATGTATTTATCCTCACTGTTTTATCCCTTTGGATGATGACTCTTCTGCTTCCCAGTGCAGTTTATTCTGTTGACTAATTGCTCTATTAAGACTGTTTTCCTCTTATCTAACTTGACTTTCTTTTCCTATTAGATGATTGTTCTTTTATGATCATTTTTATATTAATTTGTACAAATGAAATTAAATATTCATTTGGGATGAATTTTACTGCTGCAGAAATTAAAGGCTTGCCTTTAATTTGAAGCACTGTGAGGCATTTTCTTTTTTCCCCAAATTTCTCCAAGTGATTCAGTGATGTGAGTACACTGGGAGAAGCGACTCGCAGCCTTTAGGAAGCATTTAAGCAATTTTAGGGACCAGCTGGTAGTTATTTGCTTTTTAATACATGACGGGATATGCCTTATATTTTATATATTATTTATATTTTTTAACATGGGCAGATAGCGATAGGAGAAGGGGAAAGATATTTAAATTAAAAGAGGCAAGATTTAGGTGAGAAGTTAGGAAGAAATTCTTTAGTCAGAGGGTGGTGAGGTCCTGACACAGGGCGCCCAGAGAAGCTGTGGCTGCCCCATCCCTGGCAGTGTCCAAGGTCCTGGCACAGGGTGCCCACAGAAGCTGTGGCTGCCCCATCCCTGGAAGTGTCCAAGGCCAGGTTGGACGGGGCTTGGGGCAACCTGGGACAGTGGAAGGTGTCCCTGCCCATGGCAGGGGGTTGGAATGAGAAGAGCTTTATGGCCCCTTCCAACCCAAACCGTTCTGACTTGATGGCTTAGTGGTTGTGTGATGGTCTGCCGGTGTCAGGGCAGATCTGCAGGGCAGCATTTTTGTGTGGTATTTCTCACCAGCCCCTCTCTTGCAGGTCACTGGGGCCGCTGCATCGGGGACTGCGGCTCGGGGGGCGTCCGCAGCCGGGCCGTCTGGTGCACCCACGCCGAGGGCTGGACCACGTTCCACGCCAACTGCGACCAGCAGGACAAACCCGAGAGCCAGCGGAGGTGCTTTAAAGTCTGCGACTGGCACCTGGAGCTGTTCGAGTGGGAGGTGTCGGGATGGGACAGGTGTGGGCTCGTCTCGGCTGCGGGCGCTGAGGCGGGGGCCGAGGTTTGTGTCACCGCTCAGCACGGGCTGCAGCGCCGCAGCGTCCGCTGCCTGCAGAAGCTGAACAGGACCGTGGTGTCGGGCGAGATCTGTGAGTATTTCAGCCCTCAGCCGCCCGCCGAGCAGGCCTGCCTGGTGCCCTGCCCGCGGGACTGCGTCGTGTCCCAGTTCTCGGGCTGGTCCCCGTGCGGCCCGGGCTGCGCCAGGAGCCTGCAGCACCGCACGCGGGCCGTCATCGCCCCTCCGCTCTACGGCGGGGCCCCGTGCCCCAACCTGACGGAATCCAGAGCCTGCGGAGCTCCTGCCTGTCCGCTCGGCGAGGAGCAGCACACCTACAGCCTCCGCCTGGGCCCGTGGGGCGAATGCCGGCTGCCCCATCCTAAAGACGCGGAGCTGGCGGGGAGGACTATGCTGGATTTGGGGTCGGACTCTGGAGAGCGAAGCACGTCCGGACTTGCCGGCTCTCATGGCCTCCACCCTGCCGGGGAGGTGGAGATTGGTTACCAAACGCGGCAGGTGCGGTGCGTGCGGAGCGATGGGAAGCACGCGGCGCTGAGGTAAGGCTGGTTCTGCTCCCTGGCATCCCCGCTGGATTCGCGTGATGGAGCGCTGGCTCTGCCTGGCAGCACCACACTGAATGAGTCCCGTTCTTGGGTTTTAAATGCCATTTTTACTGTGTTTTCTTTATGAACCTTTTCTTGATTTAATTCCTTTCTAGCGCATTTTGAAGATTTTGCATTCTTCTACGATTTGCGACTGTTTAAATTAATTTTATATTTTTTAATAATTCTCTTCTGGGTCTCTTTTTGTTGTTGTTGTTTTGAGGAAATGGAATTATATATCACTTTATGCTGTTGCTGGGCCCTGGCTGTGGGAGAGGGAGGATCCATTCTCAGTTATGTAGTGCATATATTTGGTATAAGATGCTAAGATTGCATCAGCTTAAACTCCTTCATTCTTATAAATCAATACAGGGTAGAATAAGTCTGAAATATTGTGAATATTCTAGAAGGTATATTTTGGAAAGAAATCGGTGAGTAAACCTGGGATTGTCATCCTTATTAATGAGCCTTCCTGTCTGGGTGTAACTCTTGGGTGCTGGTGCAGGATAGGTGACTGGCACACCCATCTTTGATAGAGGTTGTTGATTTCTGTCCTTACCTAATGTTTTATCTGATGATTTCTCTTTGTCTTTATAGGTTGCTTTGCTGTAATTTGAGTGTGAAGGTTACAGTAATGTGCAGCAAATAATGGAAAGATTTATTATTTCCATTTCTCACATATAAATTTAAGCTGAGCTCTGCTGTTGGACTTCAGGTTGTATTTGGGTAGATGCCAGTACCTACAGATGACTGATAAATTGATTGACTTCTGAGAAAAGTCAGAATTTTTGAGAGATCTTACTGTGTTCTGTTTTTGAAGGAAATTAGAAGTTCTTGAAAAATCCTTCTCTTGAATTTTGCAGAAATCAATCTGTTTCTCAGTAATCCATAGCTGCTGGCACCTGCACAAACTCAAATAGAAGAGAGAAGGGGTTATTTTACATCCAGTTCTCTACCCCTGTTAATTTCTGCAGTGTTTTTCCACACACACTGAGGTGAAAATATGAATTCTAACCTTTTTTCTTACCCACTCCTATTACACCCATAGCCAAGTATGGAGTGGTTTTTTGTCAGTTGGAAAAAAGTCGGGCTTTGTGAAATGTTCCAGCAGTTTCTAACATCTTGACTTTATTACTTGTCTCTTATTATGTGCTGATTCTAAATATACAGATTTTATGCTTATGTAGCTGCTTGACTTTAATGGAGTCACTTGTGATTTATTCCACAGTGTGACCAGCAGCAGCTTTATGTCTGTTAACACTTGTTAGCTTTCTCCTGCCTCTTGTATCTCATTCCTTATCAGAGGCTCTGGGACGGGGATCCTGATTTTGTTAAAATTTCACTTGCTCTGCTCTCACACACTCACTGCTCTATTTGCTCTAATAATGGAACTGGAAACTTTTTGTAAATGTTTTCTTTTCTGTGTTATACATTGAATTTCTGGATGACAGTGCAGAGGGTACTGGGAGTTTTAGTTATAGTGACTATATATATATTATTATAGTTATATAATAATATATATAAAACTATATATAATATATATATTTCCTCATTCCTTTCTGAGTTTTTTGCTGATCTAGCCCCCTTTTTGGGAGTGTACAGCTCCATTAGCCACCTCCTGGCAGTCTTTTTCTGCTGAGCTTGTGTCTCAGATTAACTGCAGAGCTGGGCCTGACCCATCCTTTACTCTTACTCTAAATGCAAGAGCAAAGCCCATTGATTGAGTAGAGGAGAAAAGGTCATGTCATGTTACAGCATCCAGACACTCACACACTTTTCCTTTCTCCTTTCGGACCTAAAATTCAAAGCTAAAAATCCAGTGCAAAATCCAGTCCATGTTTAGTTCCAGGGCTGGAGTGTCACAGATATCAAATACTCCTGACAATGACTCCCTTTAAGCATCCCCTGGTGGTGTCCTCCTCGTTTTGTTGTGCAGCAGATTTGCTGCCATTCTTCTGAAGAGTGGCCCGATCTTACAGATGCTGCTTTACAACGCCGATGGTATTTTGGCTACTGATAAAGAAGAGTAAATGCATTTGCATAACCCCGTAGTGGGGACTGGCAGGCAGCCAAGTGTCTGCTGTAAACCAGGAAAGAAGTGCCTTATTTGTGCTCCTGCATTTTCCTGGCTGATGTTTCCTATTTCTACTAATGCTGCTAAGCAAGCACCACTGTAAATTAGACTTCTGGAAAACTGAAGCAAGGGACAGGAATATCCCAAGATGTGCTTGAACAGTGGCCTCTGAGCTGCTGGTCTGCCAGGGCTTTGCCTTCCACCACTGCCCAGTTCTTGCAGGTAACAGGAGTGGTCAGCTAACCACCACCAAGGCCCACCAGAGGAGAGGGGCCACGTCCCCATCCTGCCTCCTAATTTATAATGAAATGGCAAAGGTGCCCAATTTATTACCAAGGTTGTTTAATTTACTGGTGTCTGACTGCAGGGCTGTAAATAGGAATTACTTGGAGAGGAGCAGAAGCATGTGGAAGGCTGGGCATGCTGTGTCAGGGGAACAGAGCTGGGGATGTTTTTGATTAAATATCTTTTCAGTCTGGAGGTTCGGCATTTCTCAAAAGGGAAGGAAAAGGGACAAAGGAAGAGGAAAGGGAGGGACAGACCTTTTTGAAAACACCTGAAATGACAACAATTGAACAGCCAAACATCAGTAGGCTTCGAGATGGGTCTGCTTTTGCTCAGAAACGATTTTGACGTAGAAACATTCATGAAAATGAAAGGAGTAACATCAAAATAGAATGATGCTGTGGATCTGGTTTGAACCTTTTAAAGACTTTCTTTATTTAAAAAGTTGGAATCTTTTTCATACTATTTCAGATAGAATTCAGGTTTCATTTTAGTTCAGAAAAATGTTATAGTTTTGCCTTAAGCCTTACATCCAATAGCAGATTCAAACACAACCACTTCCATGTATTTAAAAAAAAAAAATCTCTGAAAAAGATGCAAGAAATGAATGTGAAAAAAATGCTACTACTATTGCTTTCCTGTCTTGTCATAGTTGTAAAAATCTGCAGAATAACGAGACAAAGGCACTTGAGTTCCTTCCTTTTTTTCTTTTTTCTTTTTTTTTTTTTTTAAATTAAAGGTTGTTTAGGTTAGACACTAAGTTGCAGTTTGGTAAAATAAATGTGCGTAGTCAGACATTGAAATTCTAAATAAATTTAACCTGATGTGTGTGCTCAGCTAAGCATACTGAGAAGTTAAAGTCAGGAGCAAACAGTTATAAAGCGTTTTTTTATTATTATTATTTGGATTAGGAGTCTTTTATGTACATATTTCTTAAACTCTTCATTTTATGTGTAAGATGACAACAGTGATATAATAGAGTTGGATTTGGGTTTCTGTTTACTTTACTTTGTAAGTGAAAATTCAGGTCAAACTCAGTCAAGGGACAACCCATCTGTCAAGGCGGAGGTGGAGCAGCATTCAACTCTTTTGTTTGCCTCTGTAATTTAAATTTCCATTATCCATTTCCTAGTGGACTGTGCTTAACCACTTTGCTGTTGTACGTTTTTAGGAAAAAAATATTTGTGGTTTCACTGTTGACATTCTTCTGTTCTCTGGATGAATACAGAATTCTGCAGTCTGGAGGTGAAAATGCTGTGCTGTAAAATGCTATTTGATGGTTGTGATTCTGATCTGGGAGAGAAATTCTGTGTTCACATTCCTCCTGGCAGATGTAGGAATCAAGCCTCAGTGCTCAGGCTTGAAAACAAATCCCTGAGCTGTTGGAGAAGAAAAATGTTATTTTCAGAAGTTTTGTCTCTCATTTCTTTTGCTTTTATTTAAAAGCACAAGAAACAAAGGAGCAGTGATTTTTTTTTCATTTCCATGAGTAACAATTTAGTGGCCAGGCATTGGAATAGGCTGCTCGGGATGGTTCAAAAGGTGTGTGGATGTGGCACTTGGAGATATGGTTTAGTGGTGGACCTGGCAGTGCTGGGTTGATAGTTGGACTCAGTGATCTTAGAGATCTGTTCCAACCCTAACGATTCTGGGGTTCAGTGATTTTAGAAGTGGTGTCCAATGATAACTGTGTTTTTTTCTCCTGTTCCCAGACTGTGCTGGGAGGCAGCTGCCTCTGTAGCTCCAGGATCTCAGAGTCTGCCAAGGTAGAGCAAATAGGAACCAGCATTTATTTTTAATTAGAACAGAGGATCTGGTGCATTAAGTTCTGGAGACACCAAAACTTTGACATCTTTACTGATGTTTGTTTGGATTATAGGTCTCCCAGTTCCCTTTCCCTTAGGTCAGTTTTATGGAAGGCAAATATTCCCCATCTTCACCAACCTGGTGCAGAAGGGGCTGATGTTTCTTCTGCCAAAGGAACCTCTGCTGCACAGATTGAATATATGGTATCCAGAACAGTCCTGGCAGCACTTGACATTAATGTACTAAAATGTATTAAAAATACATTAGGAGTTCTCAGAAATGTCCCTGTTAACACTGATTGCCAATTTCTAAGGGAAATAAGTGTTTTGATACTGTTAGAAACATGACAAGACTGTCCATTATGAGATGTTAATATTATTGACCAAGTGCAAAGAGCAGGTAATGTGAATTCCAGCAGCCTGTAGGGCTGGGTCTTTGATTACAGAATAGGAGACAGTGCTGAAGAAGAGAAAAAATGGAAATGGGTTGTTAACTTAGCTCACTTCAGGATTATCTTGCTCTGCAGCACGTGGGTTTGAACATGAGTTCCCTGGTCAGGCATGAGACTTCCCAGGAGCCTTTCTGAGCTGCTGGGGGAGAGCCTGGCTGTGAACATGGTACCCTGTCCTCCTGGTGCTGCCTCTGTGCCAGCAGCATGGCCATGGTGACAGCTTCTTAGTGTGCCCAGTTACAGATGATCCTTTCAGTGTGAAAGGTTTAACAATAACTGCCTGTCTCATCCTGTAATGTAAGGAAATGCATTCATCTGTGCTTCTGAATGCCTTGGTACAGTTGGAAAGGGAAGCAGGGGTGACTCCTGTGCTGTGCCCAACCTGATTTACTGGTGCATGGCTCCGGGGTGGTGTTGCTGCTTTTTCCAGCTGATGGACCTGTTCCCACTCATTCCCATGTGGTGGATGTGATGGCTCTGTGACTGCAGGGCATGTAGCACAGGCACTGAGCTGTTGGAAAATGTGCTATTTTTGGTGAGTTGCATTTTGTCCAGAGCAGGAAGGTGCTGGGGTTCAGCTCAGGGCTGCAGAGTTGCTGTGTCTTGTGGGTGTGTGTGTGGCTGGAGATGGAGGAGATCAGTGGTGCTGCTCTGTGGGCAGCAGCCTGAAGTGACACAGCCACGGGGATGTGGAGCTGCACAGTCAGGGTGGTACCCTGGGCTGCTTTCTCTCCTCCTCTGCTGTTCTGCTCCAGGACTCTGGGAGTGTGAAACAGACGTGAGTAGGTTTCCTTCCTAGTGTTTTGTGTTTCTTTAATAAGTGGTTTATTGCCCTTCAGCACACAAGAGGCTCGGAGGGCACTGTGCCACTTGAGCGAGCTGAGCTCTGTGCTGCTCCTGGCTGCTCACTAATGGATCCATCCTACGCCGCAGACACCGCAGCGTGGGCTGGGAAACAATTCCTGGGGTTTTACAGTGTCAATCCAAGCATGTAACACACAAAAAAGCATCAGCTGTGGAAGTACTCTACTGTATCACAGTTACCAGATCGACCCCCAAGTAGAAGACCTAACCTGAGACATGAATATGTCAAAAGTCAGTTTAAAATCAGGGCTGATAGAGTACCTCCTGTCCCCAAGACCTCGTTCCTGTCCCTGCTGGTTTGGACACAGCCACAGCAGCACAAATCTGTGTCTGGTTTGCAGCCTCAGATCAGTGAGTGTCTCGCAGGTCTGGGCTTTATCTGTATTAGATCGTCCTAAATACATCTGCGACATGAAAGGCTGTGTCTGAATTTCATGCAAAAGAGTGTTTTTACATTTGTCTTTGTGTTGCTCAGTGTCACAATTAATTTGACTTGGAGGCTCTGAGTGAGTAGGTACAAGTTAATTAATTTTCTTTCTGTTCAGCAGTTGCTTGTAATTCTCCCTCAAAAGCCTACTTGAACAGGATGGAAATTGCCAGCTCCATGTCTCATTCACCTTGAGGTCAACAAAGTTAGCATCTTGCCTTTTATAGCAGGAGCAGTGGGGGAGATTTTCAGGGAAAGGAGCAGCTATTCAGCCTCTGGCAAAGGCTTTTGCCAGTGCAAGGGTGATTTCTGGGCAGGAATGGCTTTCTCAGCCAGAGGGTTGGCACAGGTTTGGAGAATCCATTAGGAGAGGTATTAGAGGCATTGTCTGGCTAAGAGCTGGGACTGGCAAAGATTATTTGAACCTAGACTCCAGTCCAGATTTTTAAAAGCTACATTTTATTTGGTGTTTCAGTAAACATCAGACAGGACTAAAATCTTTTTAGCAGTGGTGCAACCCCAAAAGTGGATTTTACTATTGACACTATATCTGAATGGGGAGTTTTGATCACTTTGAAAAGTAAGCTCAGTTACCTTCCCTCCCCCAGCCCCCCATTCTGTGTTCTTAGATAAACTTGAGTTTTCTGGTACCATCAGTTAGGGCAGTGTCTTTTGTTTGCTATTGCTTTATCTACTGAAAATCAGGGATTATTCTTCCTTGTTAATGTTTTGGCATGGGTGATTCCCCTGTTGAAAAAATATTAAAAAGGAAATTAATTGGCTGTTCATGTGACTGCACCTAACCTAATGTTGCAAAAACTCACTCAAAACCCCAGGTTAGTGAGTACCTATATAATGATTATTACTTTCCAGAACCTTGTTTTGATAGAACTGACATTTTGTACCAGAGACAGCTTTGTAATCAGTTCAATTTGACTTGTAGTAGGGAAATGAGACATGTTTTTCAATTGTAAGCAAGAATAGTTTCATTTTGAAGGAGTTACATCGCAGGCTGTATGTACTTGTTGCAGTTGTTTAAATAAACCTCAGTAAATTGATCCTCATGGCACCTGTGAGATTACTGAGTTTTATTCTGGGTGAAGAAATAGAGACAAAAAATTATTACAGTTTTTTTTTGTTTACTTTGAAGTTCAAATAGAAGCCACTAAATGCTCTATTTTGCTGGTGATTGAGGATCTAGTCAAAATTGATGTGTTTCAATGGGAATATTCCTGTTGACCTGTGTGAAAAGGGGACCAATTTCTAGACTGGAGAAGGGAGTGAGTGCCCTTTATCTTCTCCGCTCCCCTCATGAGGCTGCCCAGCAATCCTGACACGATTGCCCCAGTCTGTTTGCTTTAGAGGGAGGTAGGTTGGCCAAACTGTGCTGTAAGGAATAGCAGGGGAGGTAGTGGCTGCTTCCCTGGCAGCAGCTCTGGATTTCACACCTTTTAAGTGTACCTGTGTTTGCTCTTTACAGCTGGCAAAAGCTTTGACCACAAGCAGCTGGAGGCTGGAGAAGAAAAATTAGAGTTCACACTGAGTTCATCTGGTGTGGTCTTAATTTCAGAGGCCAGTTTGCACTGTCCATATAGCACTATGCAAAAGTCAAAATATGTTGTAGGTTTGGGACTCTTCAAAATGTTATTCTGGGACTTTGTATCTTGATACCAAATCTCATCAGTTGGTAGCCTTTAGAATTTGGTTTCCCATTGTGTTTGGCCTAGGGTGCCATTGATGTGTTACAGAATTAATGAGATCATGTCCTGATGTCAGCTGCAGTAATTGAGTCCCAAAATCCAGCCCCAGTGGCAGCATTCCTGAGTCTCTGGTTGTTTGACAGGTTGGAAAACCCTCTGACACTGTTTGACAGCACATGTTTGATAATAGCCTCATGGAACTGACACCTTTATTATTGGTGTGGGATTAATTATTTTTTGAAAGAGCAGAGTTGCTCAGCTGGATGGATGGATGGATGGATGGATGGATGGATGGATGGATGGATGGAGGACATCTTGTCCTATGTGTGGAATGTTGGAATGGTTACCTGTGCCAATATTTCTCTTGGGCTTGGATTTTGTTTTCCATATATGATGAACTGTGGAATTCTAGCTACACAGGAACAAATATAATGCCTTGTGCATCTGTTTTAACTCAAGATAAATGAGATACGATATTTCCAAAGTACTCACCATGCAAGTTTGCACCCAGAGCTCATTGGAAATGTGTTATGTGCCCTGCATTAGAACTTCTCTTATTCCTGTTGCACTGGTGTTGGTGTAGATCTTCTGGTGGAATGACCATGGCTTTCTTCTTGGGGAGTTTGGCTTGGAAAAGAAGTTCATTAAGCAACACCTCCTCAGCTGTTGTACTGTGTTCTTACCACAGCCTCTGCCTGCAAGACCCCGTGACCCCCGTGACCTCCAGGTCCTGTGTCATGCCCAAGGACTGCGCCACGTCCGAGTGGTCCCTGTGGAGCCCCTGCTCGCGCAGCTGCGGCTGGGGCAGCCTGGCCGCGGGGC